>JAFBJT010038084.1:1432-25187 GCA_016785325.1 Chascanopsetta lugubris | reverse complement strand
GAGAGAGAGAGAGAGAGAGAGAGAGAGAGAGAGAGAGAGAGAGAGAGGCAGCTGGTGACGGCGGTAAAAAGGGAGGACGAACAGATCACTCATGAGGTGATGGAGGACGACTGTGGCCTTCAAACGTCTTTGTGAGCGAAAGAAGAGACAAACACTCACTTTCCCCTCAGCCGCTGCCTTCGCCAGACACTCAATTCACAGACGTCACACCCTCCATCTTAAATCATCATTACCCAGGTGATCAATACTGATGAACATGATTAAAAATTCCATGTGCCTCAGCCAATCTGGATGATCATGCGTCCCGTGCACCAGGCCTTTGCTGGCGATCGAGAAGAAGAAGAAGAAGAAGAAGAAGAAGAAGAAGAAGAAGAAGAAGAAGAAGAAGAAGAAGAAGAAGAANGAGTGGGAGAAGAAGAAGAAGAAGAAGAGCACGGAGAAGGAGAAGAAGAAGGGGGGGCATGTCCGTGCGTCCGTCCCTGCCTGAGAGCGCCTGTCTGCGCCTTTTAATCCAAAACCTAATTTGACAGCAGCCGGGTTCGATCAGTGGAGCAGAGACGCAGGCGCCATAATTAAAACCCAGCGCAGCTGCACGCCGACGCGCTGCGTGTCTGCTTTTACACTCCATCACCTTTATCAGCACGACGCGGGCTCCGTGAGGCGCCGAGCGTTCGGAACATGATTACATTAATAAATCACATGGCGGGTTCCCGGTTTACACAGGTCAGGAAAACACGGGCCGGCGTTTTACGAGCGTGTGTCAGGCGTGTAGTATGCTGCGCGCGGGTCGCGCGGGAGCAGAGCGCCGGGTCGTTCATCCACCGCCTGTTTAACAACAACAACAACAACAACGACGACGACGACGAGGACGAGGACGACAGCGACGTACACTGAGTGATGATTCATTGGGCATTTAGAGAGCACCGGATATCGACGATAAAAGGCCGACAGGGTGGTTTCCCGAAAGTGACGCCTCAGTGCCTCTATCGGCCTCTAGTGGTCAGAGGGAGATGTCGAATATCCTCGCCTCACGATGTCCGCTGCCGTTTTAGTCGTCATCTCTACCGTGCATGTTCAATTATTATACTATTATTGGTTTTAGAGGACCAGTGTGCAAGATTTAGGTACAATTATTAACATTTCAAATGGCAGAAATGGAATGCAAAATAATTATGCTAATGTTAAAGGTGCAGTGTAGACGATTTCGGCCAATTTTTCTCACTTCTATCCATAGTTGAATAGTGAAATGGAATTACAAAACAATTCTATAGACTTTTTACAAATGTATAATTACCCCAATGTATGACTTGCCTTTTACATTACCCTAAAATTAGCCCTTAAATGTATACTTACATCAGGAGCGGGTCCACCCTCTGGGGGCCGCCATGTTTCTACGGCAGCCCAGAGTGGACATAAACACTTTTTGAGTTTCAATGACAGCTGAAGTCCACCATAGGTTCTCCTGCAGGGTAAAGTTGAGGCGATGGATGCAACTTGAAACCACTCCACCAAATGTGACCAAATCTTACACACTGCACCTTTAATGAGTCGATAATAACCTGAGTGCATGAATTGTTGTTTTCATTACCCGCGAATGAGCGCTTTATATTTCCATTGGGGGCAGGACCACCATGACTTCACAGCTGCCCTGAATGGAAACACCTTTTCAGTTCAATGTTAACTGAAGGCTGCCGGAGCTTCTCCTCCACGCTTGAAGGAGAAGGGCGAGGCGAGGAGGAGGTGGGGGGGTGGGGGGCATTCAGCTACAAGGAGCAACTTCTCCAACTCAATCCTACACATTATACCTTTAAATTCGAAGACTTTTTTTTCATACTTTGTGAATGCTGAGACGGTGAATTACCTCTTGCATTTCACCCCGTTCATTTGAGCCGCTGAGGTCAAAGCGACAACCTCGAACCAACGGCTGGATGAACTCCTCAAAACTCACCAACATCAACATCTACGGTGCATCAAAGAATCCTCAAAGAGCTGAGTCCTACATGCACCTAAGGCTTTTCTTTGAGTTCCTTATACCTCACATTTTTGCCTCTCCAGGGCCGAATGCTGCAGGGTGGGCAAAACACCGAGCTGGGAGCAGGGGCCGCGGAGAACAGCTGATTAGGACCGAATATATGGCAATTTATGATGATTCAATATTAATGTCGGTTATGAACAGGGGACTGCGGCAAAAACCCCCATGCGAAAAAGCTTGCTTCAAAATGCTTTGATACTTCAGAGGTTGGCTTGCAAACTAAACGGTGAGTTTGATGTGGGGCCCCTCGGGTCCCTTTTGCCTTGGATCCCAAAAATGCCCCGTGTGAGCGCTGGGAAAAAGGCAAAGCCTCTGAATTACATGCAACCATCCTGTTGGTTTTCATGCATCACTCAGAATTGAAAATGACTGTTGCTGATAGCCGGACTTTACTCTTGTTTTGTTTTTTTCTTCTCTAAATCCAAAAATCATGCTCTAGGTCGCCGTTTTAGCTTGAAGCAAAATACACTGGCTGGTCGCACATCACGAGAAAGAGACCTTGAGTTCTCCTGTTTGCATTTCTAATGTTTGCATGTTGAGTAGAGTCGGAAGCCCGAGGTCTTCTCTTTGTATCTGGGTTTGTGCTCGTGGGCTGTTGTCAAAAGTCCTTGGATTTGTTTTTTTCTTCTCTAAATCCAAAAATCATGCTCTAGGTCGCCGTTTTAGCTTGAAGCAAAATACACTGGCTGGTCGCACATCACGAGAAAGAGACCTTGAGTTCTCCTGTTTGCATTTCTAATGTTTGCATGTTGAGTAGAGTCGGAAGCCTGAGGTCTTCTCTTTGTATCTGGGTTTGTGCTCGCGGGCTGTTGTCAAAAGTCCTTGTCCTACTTTCTCTATGGGCAGACCACAGAGAGAGAGAGAGAGAGAGCGAGAGGGAGAGAGAGAGAGGGGGGGGGGGAAGCGGGCGATGCGTCATGTCTGCTGTTTGGAGCGAGTCTCCTCGTCCCAAAAGTGGGTTAAAACATGCTTGAAATAAAATCGGCGGCTCATTAAGGACTCAGTCTATACGACCGAGCTCTCCTGCGGGATTAGAGCAGGACTGAGCGGCGGCGAGCCGACTAATATCGCACATACTGTGCCTGATCCTCAGAGAGGCGTGGCAGGCCAAAGGTGCCGCGCCACGAGGAGAGGATGAGTAATTACTTACAACTTCAGGCTTCGGAGGCGGGATTTGACGCATCCTCTGCACGGCACGCTCACACAGACGGATGTGAGGCAGCGTTTGCATTCTGCGTGCACATGAGCATCCAAGGAAACATATGACTCAATCATAGAGCCAACCCCACCGCGCCCCACCCCCTCTTCGCCCCCCCCCACCCCCTCTTCGCCCCCATCTCCACCTACCCCCTGTAATCGACTTTGAGTGAGAGAATTCCTTTAAGGTTTCGAGTCACCTTTGAAATGCAAAATCCAGCAGGTTATTAATACGGCAATACAATTAGAGCAGAGAATAGATGAGGCAATGAAATATTCATCCGCTGTCACGGGTGAAACTGATTCCCCCAAGGTTTGCAAGCCCCTTACCGATGAGCATGGAGCGGCCGTCGCCCAGAGGGTAGCGCTGGTAGCGGGGCACGGCGAAGGGGGGCAGCTTGTGGAAGAGCGGCTGCAGCAGCGGCTCCAGTCTGGAGGCCGAGGGGTCGGAGGGGTAGAAGAGGTTGAAGATCTGAGAGCAGGCCGGGTGGAGCTGACTCACTGAGGGTGGGGGGGGGGGGGGACACACAGGGGCATTAGACTGAGAGGACTGACTCTGCGGTGTCGACGAAATGAGATGAAATGAGGTACAATCAAATAAATACAAATAAAATAGAAGAAAAAATGAAATAAAATGAAATAAAATAGAAGAAAAAATGAAATGGAATAAAATTAAAATAAAACACTAGACAGAGAGGATTTACACTGCAGTGTCAGAAAAATTAAATAAACAAAAAAATGAAATCAAATCAAATAAATTAACTAAAATAAATTAAAATAGAATCAAATATATGCCAACTGAAAAGCAAGTGAAATGCATCAACATCAAAAATGCGGTTAGGTGCATGTGTGACATGACATTTGATTTCCCTGTGTGGTTCTTACCCTGGACTGCAGGGAGCACAGTGCGTCTCATGGCCAGCACCAGACCCAGTGGGCAGCCCAGCAGGAAGCAGTCTGACACCTCAAAGTCAAACCGGCCCGGGTTCAACACCAGGCCGGCGCTGTTGCTGCCGCGCAGCTCCAAGCTTTCTTTCATTAAACTGTCGAAGGACACAGACACAAAACAACATAAACATATTCTGACTCCCAGAGAATACGTGTGTGTGTGTGTGTGTGTGTGTGTGTGTGTGTGTGTGTGAATGAAGTTTGTCCTTCAGGCTCTGGAGGGATTATTTTGTCAGTAGAATCTCAAAGATCCACAGTTTAGCAACGACATGTAGTCTTTATAAAAAAAAAAAAAAAATATTATCCTCACTTAATGTTTCTACTGCACTTTTATGTGTATGTTTTACTTCTATTCTCAATTTCTCAAAAATGTATTTAATGTACCTTTTCCTATCTCCAAAAAGTGTCTTTAGACACCTTGAAAGCAAAGTAATTACAATAGTAATGTTATTATTGTTGCTAGTGTTAGAAGTTGTTGAGGTTGTAGTAAATAATGTCTTATCACGTTGTGCAGCTAGTGGGGGGGCTAACAGCAGACATGGGGGGGGGGGGGGCGTGTACTTCAATTAAATTGGATGTCAATGACATGCTTCTAATGCATATAAAGGTACAGTGCACAGAATTGTGTGGCAATTAAGATAGTTGCATGTTGCAGCTGAATACCCCTC
The DNA here is from genome assembly GCA_016785325.1 of Chascanopsetta lugubris. Taxonomy (NCBI): domain Eukaryota; kingdom Metazoa; phylum Chordata; class Actinopteri; order Pleuronectiformes; family Bothidae; genus Chascanopsetta; species Chascanopsetta lugubris. The sequence continues at coordinate 20,342 of JAFBJT010038084.1, read as the reverse complement.
ATCTCACCGTGGTCGCATTCAGTTATCAAAACAACTCCTCAGGTCTTTAGTTTGTTCGTTCTGGGCTACCGAGCTGCTTCTACGTAAATATAAAACAGCTCATTCAGAAAAAAATAATTATACACACACACACAAATTATTTTCAATTCCACTTCTGCTGATATGATTTCCAATTTTCTGGACATTTCATTTTTAATTATTCAGTGTTCACTGGGAAGAATAGGGTACAAGCTATTCAAAACGGCCTCAAGCAAGTAATACCAAGTGTCCATGTTTGAATACGCAGAGACAGCTGCCGTCGTCGTCGTTGAGCTGATGTTTTTCAGGGTTGAATCTAAACTCCCTCAAGTGAAAAACGAGCAGTCAGAGAGTGAGAGGGTGAATATCTGGGTCTTGAGAGAGTCGACGCCGTTCTTGGCTTCGCCCTGACTCAACGGTCGGCTCACCTGCTTTCTAACAGGCGACCTTTATGACTCGGCCCCGGGAGCTGTTCATTCATTCTGCATCAGTCTGTTGCTTCGTGCCGACGGCCTCACTCAGGCGAGACCCGGCCTCCCGTTAAGCTCTGCACGGGGAGGCGGGATTAGCCGCCATCTTTAAACGGCAAATCAATAGAGCTTTGATCGTCTCTTACATGCATTTTAACGCCTGTCTTTGTTCCGTCCAAGTGTCCGGCCCTCACCTCTCCCACTAGCCATCATGTTCCATAATGATCAATTCCATTTATTGCAACACGCTTGAGCGCCTTCTACTGAGCCTCACAGGAGATGTTTAATTACAGCAGTCACCCGCAAGAGCTGTTCTGCAGCCGGGATTAATTAAATGCTACTTTTGGAGCCTTTTAGAAAACTGCTAACGACCTTGAACATAACATTTGGTTTTGTTTGGGCTGCGTTCACAAGCGCCAATGTCTGATGTCTGCTGATCCCGTCAGACGGATTTTCACGTGGACATCCAGCGGAACGACGGCTTGATTTTTTTTCCCCTTTAGCTCAAAATGCTGTGAGTCAATGACATCTGTTCACGCGTTTCAGTTGTGTTTGATCTCAACTGTGGAAGCTGGTTTTCGTGCCGTCTGTTTCAACATCAGGGAAATTAGAGGAAACAAAACAACCGTCCCTGACACAGAGCGACGGGGGAACAGCTCGACAGGGTGAAGTGAGAGAGAGAAAAAGATTTAAAAATCAACCACTTTGTTTGTAGCCAGTTCTCGTGGGTGTTCACCAGTTGCACATGATCCCATTGGTAATTCCCGGTCAGGGCCCCAGCAGAGCATGGAACACGGGACCTATTATGCCCATTTCAGGGCTTTCAATTTGTTCTTTGGCCTCTTTTAGGATCATTAACAGTATTTTTAGACCTGTATGTTTTCTAAACAAGCCCTTTCAAAAATCCAAAATATCCTCCTTGAGTGAAACACGTGGATCTGACAGATCCTCCTCTGACAGGGGGGATCAATGTCGGAGAAGAGGATGCTTAATGAGCCCCCCGGTGACTGGGAATGTTCACTGAGATGTGCAGCGGGGCGGGGGGGAGCGGGGGGGCAGCTAATCCCGGGGCAGGAGAAGTGTAACAGGAAGTGAAAGGCGAGTGTTGCACGGCTGTGAAGCTGCATCAACTGTGGCGTCTTCATTGGTTGTGGGGCTGCGATGGTGAGAGCCTGGTGAAGCATGTGATTTAGCATTGAAACACCAGTAAGGTGAATTTACTCAACATGCCAGTTATACCCCCCTGCCCCGCCGCGCCCCCCCCCCCCCATCCGCCCCCTGGACCTGGCTAAATCTACCCACAGCGTCGCAGCTCCCACACAAAGTGGCTGGAACAGGCACAAACAGGCTATTTATAGCCTGGCTGAAGCTGCGCAGTCAAGCTGCAGAAATTGATAAAGAGCAGGGGCGAGACGGGGCGAGACGGGGCGAGACGGGGCGAGACACGCCGGGAAAAGCTGGAGCGGGGCCGGCGTGCAACATCTGGATCATTAAATAATGCCGTGACACGCTCGTCACTGATGGACAGAGGCGGCCTGACGGATGCTGGAACACTCTGCATGTCTGATATCTGCTGCCATCAGCATTTACACGCAATTCATCTTGTTAATAAAGATGAGTCATTTCGAAGCGTCGTCTCCGCCGGGGAGGTAATGGTTCAGGTAATGACTGACTTTCAGCAAGATTACGCAAAGACTACAAGACCTGGGTTGGATGATGCAAAACATGGAAGTCCTGAAACATTAAAGGGACAGTGTGTGAGAAATCTGTTTCATTTTCTTGGTTTCTTTTTATTTATTTATTTTTTTTTTACATTTTGTCAAACTGTCCAAGGAAATATCTCATGAACATTGATTAAAAAAAAAAGCCAATTCTCCTCTGATGAGCTTGTAGAATTTCATAGTGCTTCTTGATTGGGGTCTTGAGACTTAAAAACCTACTCAAATTGTTTGACAAAAAATGACAAAAATCTTACACGCTGCACCTTTAATCAAGATTTGAAAGAAAATGATATTTTCCTACATGGGATGTGTAGTTTTGGACGTTCTCTTAGAACATGTGTTGTCAGCTGCTCTCGCCTGCCTGTTTGTTTCAGGTGCTTCCTTCTTCAGCCTCCTATAGAAGCAGAGCTGCTGCTGCTGCTGCTTCAGTGATTGACTCAACCACAGTCGAGAATCTTCCACTTCCGATTAGTTTGGCTGACGAATGTTTCAGCTCTGCTGAAATCACATTATCAATAACTTGTCCGGCATTGATTTTGAAACATGCACATTCCGATCAATCTCAGGTTGAGATTGAACTTTATCTACATCTATACTGTCTATACGCTCCGAGGCCTCTTCACATGTGAGAGCTTCACCCCTGCCCCCGGTGGATGGAAGATGGCGCTGATATCCTCAGCCCTCCCTCGGATTCCGGCTGCGTCTCACGTTGGTACTTCACACTGACACCTTCAATAATCGCAGTGCGTGCCGCGTGAAATGACATTTCTCTGACTCACTTATTTCCGCGACCCTTATCTCTCCTCGCGCGCCTGCATTCGAGTATCTCACTGACTGACTGAGTGAAGCCGCAGCAGCAGCAGCAGCAGCAGCAGCAGCAGCAGCAGCAGCATCTTATTAGGATGCACAGATTTCATTAGCCGGCATGATGGAGCATCATATACGAGGCTTTGTGGAACTCATCTGGGCATTTTCTTGCGCAGCTCGAGCAGGGAGGGAAAAATAATAGAGTGTAATGTATTTTTTTGCCATATGTATGAGGCTGAGGTCCAGACTCAAGGTGGCTAGTTGTTTGAATCTGATTTCCCCTCCATGTGACTCTTGAAAGGTGCAGGGTGTAAGATTTGGTGACCTCTAGCGGTGAAGTTGCATGTTGTATCCATCACCTCTGAACATGCAGGAGAACCTATGGTAGAATTCAGTTGTCATTAAAACTCAAAAAATGTTAAGTACGTCCACTTTTACTACAGTAAAAACATGGCTGCCCCCATAGTGAGCCCCCCCCTCCTTATGCAAATATACATTAATGGCCTCATTTTAGAGTAACGGGGGGCAAAATCATGAAAATGTCAGAATGAAGTTGTTTTGTAAGATTTGTTCATATTTAAATGTGACCCACTGCACCTTTAATGTCGCTACGAACAGCACAACATACATGGAATGGGAGCGTTGAGTCACATAAACATGTCCTTGTAGATCTCATTGGACCCTTTAAAATACGTCAGATTCTAATTTGACCTTTACATTATGCTAAACTGACCTTCGACATAGTTTTACATTAGTGTGAGTCACCGATAAAAAAGAAAACAAATACCAGACACCGACGATGGAGGTCTTCAGAGAGGAGACAGCGAAGCTTCGGGTCTAAACGTGGCTTCAGCGGCGCCGCAGCATCGAAAGCCTCGAAGCCAAATTCAAAGAGGCCAAACAGAGACCAACGTCAGATCACCTGCCTGCTCCGCGGTGAGCTGGACGAGGTCCGACTCACCGACGCCAATGGTCTCACCATTCCTCCACTCGCGGGCCCTGACCCTGCATCCACACACTCCTCTGCACTCGGGCAGCAAGCGGCATCCCACCAAAAGACATAATTCCACAATAAGCTCTCCCTCTATGAATGATCTTCCTCTTCAGAATACGTGTCACTGCCTCCACTGCTCCAGGGCAATGCAGCTGTCTCGAAACGTATAAACTCACAGAGCAATTCAACTGAACGATTCGCGTTAATCCGAACGGGGCGACGCGGGATGTCTTTCCTGAGCCGTGTGCAATTTGGGATTCAGCGGTGGAGGTTTAGAGTCAAAGTTTCGCGCGATGGTTTTCATTTTACATGCACGAGTGAATAAGTCCTGTGGAGTCACCATCTGCAGCAAAGATGTAATGGGGTCAGGTGCAATGGCCCTTGGGTGGCAGCTGCTTCCCCCCACAAGCCCGTATTGGAGAAGAGGCAGAGAAACGAAGTGACCAAAATAAAAGGAGGATTCTTTAAAAAAAAAACGTAAAAAACAAAAGAAAAGATTGACCTCCATATCTGAGACACTTGAAGATTCCGAAAGATGAACATCTGGAAGCTTGTAAACGGTTACAAGCTCGCGTGTATGCGCTTTGTTTTTATTGTATCATCTCCTCATTAGCTTCCATATACTTTGTGTTGTGTGTGACGTGCCGTTGCCACATCAGGGCCAACGCCAGTTCTATTTTGAATGGGGGTGTCAAACACGTTTTTTTTTTTTTTTTTTGAGAAGAGACATTTTCATTCATTAATCAGAGTAAATTTTCGATTTTCATTAGACTCACAACTGTACTCGAACTTTTTTGTACTGCAACAAAGGGAAACATTTGAAGTCGTTTGTACTGGTTCGGTCCACTCGAGATCATACCTGGCCGTGGGTGGCACCTGAGCTAAAATGAGTTTGACCCCCCCCCCCCCCCCCCCGGTGGCCCCTGAGCTAAAATGAGTTTGCCCCCCCCCCCCCCCACCCGCCACAGTCTTATGAAAGAGATGATGTGAGCAGCCTGCAATGGATCTAGGAAACAATCTGAATCGCGCACTGAGACCTGCAGTGTGAACACATGCTTAGTCATCTGAGTCATCCTTACATCCCCACCACCTCCGTGTAACGTTCGTGTGTGTGTGTGTGTGTGTGTGTGTGTGTGTGTGTGTGTGTGTGTGGGATGCCGCACCTGGAGAAGAAGCTGTTCTGGCTGGTAGAGGTGGCGTCTCCGTCGTACGAGTCGCTCTGCTTGCGGCTGAGCGGCGGGCCGCTCTGCCCGTGGCCCTCGTTGGGCGCCGAGATGTCGATGTTGCTCTTGCTCAGCCTCTTGCTGGAGCTGAGGGCCAGGCCCGGCTCGCCCAGCAGCCCCGAGTTGTCCTGCACAGGGGGAGACGTGTCACGGGGAAAGCCTCGGCAGCGGCACCGGGGGATCACACGCAACCGGAGGGGGAGCTGATGCGTTTCCCCCCGGTGGACTGTTTTACATGAGCGGAAATGACACGAGGAGTTTATGCCATGAGAGTGGATTTGAACGGGAAACAGAATAAAGGGAGCCACGGAGGGAAGATGTGATTCTTAGCAGCGGGAGAACTGCTGGAAATCACAGGCTTCATCACAGCAGAGATGTGTGAACGCAGGTTCTATGAAAAACAAAGCATTATTCACACACCTTAAATCCACCTTTAGAGAGTTTATGTGTTTAATTAGACTGGAACTACGCACGTGCAGTGTGTACGATTTTCACTTGTGACTTTGTCACAGAAAATATTCCAAAACAATTACATAAAGACATTGTCATGAATTTATAATCGCGTAAATGTATTTTATGTATTTTCTAAATGAGTTTTAGGTTTGAATGGCAACTGAAGTCCACCATAGGTTCTCCTGCGTGTTCAGGAGGGTGAGGGTGAGGGCATGAATACAACTTCACCTCTAGATGTCCCCAAATCCCACACACTGCACCTTTAAGAACAACAGATTGCCTGAGCTGGGTGACATGTTGAGACGTTGGAAGAAGGTTGGAGGAGAACCGAGGACCAGAGACACACACGTTTGACTTTGACCGTATCGAGACTCCCAATCGTGACCCAGCCTCATGGCTTTCCTGCTCTGAGAATTTGAGTGTGTAGGATTCAGTGACATCTAGTGGTGAGGTTGGCTGTATAGCTGAATAGGAAGACCCATTGTAGCATGCCTATAATTAGGATTATTCAATATTCAACTTCTAACCAAAATATCACATACTGGACCTTTAATACTTGAGTATCAGTGTGGTGGTCCCACCTTCAGGCTCTCGGTGCTGTTGTTCCTGCTGCTGTTGTCGGGGCTGCCGGGTCTCGGGTGGTTGCTGAAGCACAGAGCATCAAAGCAGAGGACTCCCCCCACGCAGTCGCCCATCAGACAAACCTGCGAGGGGAATTCACCAGTCAGATGAAGCCCTGCATCCCCCGGCAGCGGCGAGATGAGAGAAAAATGTATGAATGAGGGGAGAGACAACCGCAAAATCTCAGGGAGCCCAAATCCTACTCTGTGTGCAAAGGAGGAAACTGACGGCCGCGTTATATAATCTCAAAGTCGAGCGGTAGGAGGCGAAAGTGACTTTGTTTTTTTTCATATTCAGTTTCCTCCTGCCGCTGTTTCACCGCCACTCACTTTCACTTTAAGGGATGGCAGAAGTGAGAGGTAGCCCCCGTTTCCTGTGTGCAGAGCAGGATGATACCGCTCAGGTGCAGCTCAGGGTGCATTTGATAATATGGGTGCAAGATAATCCATCTACAGATTTGTGTTTATGCCTGCTAAATATCATACATCCATACATCTTAAATACTTTGATTACTGCTCCTTCTCTTTAATATTATATATAAAGGTGCTGTGTGGGAGAGGGGTGGGTTTCATAGAAATCAGGCTACAGACTTCAATCGCACCTGAGATTTCATTTTTGTTGTTGCTGTCTTCATATCTAGATTGCTGACACAACCAAAACACATGTAAAGTGTTATAATGTAAAACAGGCTCAAGTGCAAACCTTTGCCCACAATCAGCAAAGCCGTGCCCCGGATGAAACCCAATTTTTAATCAATTCAAATTTTTGAATATGTTCAGGCCCCCACTTAATTCAATCGCGTCCCACCCCCTTTCACGTAGTGTCGGGTCCTCCGCGCCGAGCGTGACAAGTACACACCAGAGCGACGCCGCCATTACTTTTTTTAAATGATGTGTTGTTCCTGCGAGGACATTAGCAGTCTGGCTCTTATGAGTGAGGCTGAGCGTGGATGTTGTGCTTCACGTCCCTTTAATCGCGAGCCGTCGTCTCACACGTTACGGCCTCATTAGTCAGAGGCGGCCCGTTACCTAAGAGGCCAGTTGTTGTTCTGCGGAAGACAGTGAAATGTGCTCCTCCGGGCCTGAGCTCCTGCAGTTTCCACAGATTACGCAGCCCACTCGAAAGCAATCTGTACTTCCTCTGACAATTATCGACTCCCATTATAGTGTGTACAGTCCATTACTCAATAATGAGAGAGCCGAGTGTGGGCGCGCTCCCCCCCCCCCACCCTCCCGCCCGACCCCACCTCCCCGCCCCCGCCGCGCGACAGACCTGACCCACGAATCCCTGGCCGTCCTCCGACTGCAGGAAGTTGCGGTACACCTGGTTGGCTCGGGCGATGACGGTCGCCACGGCGTCCTGGTAGCGCGGTGACACGATGGCGAGGAGGGGGAGGGCGGCCAGCGGGAGGTGATCCACGCTGCTGGAGACACAGCTCTCGTCGTAGCTGTACGGGTTCAGGCTGGAGAGAGGGTGGATGGGAGGAGGGGAGGGAGGAAGGGAGGGAAGAAGGGAGGATGAGACGAGACAGATGACATCATCATGTTGTCGTTGCCTCTCCGTTTAGTAACAATCCAACCGTCCCCTCCTAATGCAGTCATGTCGAAAATAAATGAAGGTTAGAAAAAGTTCATGGTGCTCCTTTAGTGATGTGACTCCCACTGACGAGTGTGCATCTATTAATGTCGCATCCAATCTGCGCACAGAGCCTCTAATTTAATGTGACACTGGGTTTCCCACAATGCTGTGTGTGTGTGTGTGTGTGTGTGTGTGTGTGTGTGTGCTTGCATCCGTGTATGCACGTGTGTGTCTGCATGTGTGGGTGTGCCTTCGTACATGTGCATGTATGTGTGTTTGTGTCATGTGTTTCTGTGAGTGTGTGGGCGTGTGTGTGTGTGTGTGTCTGTGCCTTTGTAAATGTGCGTGCATGAGTGCATAGATGTATCTGTGTGTGTGTGTGTGTGTTGAGGCGTGTGCGCGCCTTTGTACATATGCATGCATTGTGTGCATGTGAGTGTGTGCCTTTATACATGTGCACGGATGTGTGTGTGTGTGTGTGTGTGTGTGTGTGTGTGTGTGTGTGTGTGTGTGTGTGTGTGTGTGTGTGCGTGCGTGCGTGCACAAGCAAGATAAGAAGATTGTTATCCCAAGGAATAAATTACAAGCAAACCAGAGGAAAAAAATGTGCTCTTCTTCAATCATGTCGACATTACTTTGTGTGTGTGTGTGTGTGTGTGAGTGTGTGTGCGTGTGTGTGTGTGTGTTACAGTCAGAGTGCACAGGCAGGTCAAGCGAGTGCAGGAAAAACACAAAGAAGAGGGCGTTTGAGTGCTGAGCAGCAGTCGACCCACCGCCATCCATCACAGGCTCTGATCACAGCAGCACCACAGCCGGGATAAGATATGTCACAGCCTCAATACACCAGGGGGCGTAAGGACTCACAGTTTATATACGACGCCATGAACAAATTGCCCCCCCCCCCCCCCCCCCTAAAACAAACACCCCCCCCCCCCCCCCCCCCCCGGATACATGATCAAACAAAATACAGAGATATATGTTCTTGCTTTGAGCTCGGTTCTGCTTTTTTTCCCTATAAATCTGACAAAAAGGGCCCGGACCAGCTGTTTGAAACCTTGAAACCGGAGCGTTTGGAACTCACCCGGCCACAGACCCATTCACTGCCTCTGTCGGGCAAAGTCTTTACATCACAAAGCCTGGACTCGCACATTTGGAGCATTCGGATTTTTACCAACACAGGACACAGTTTATTCCAAAACAAACAGGGGGAGAAAATAGCCCAAACCCCACATGTAAATCTCTTGAAATCACTTCAGATGGAAAAGAAAGCTCAGCCCTGTGGTTCCAGTTACTTCAGCTGGAGTAAACAGCGAATCTGTTGGGGACAATTTTCAGCAGACGATCAATACAGGCTGTTTAGTATTTAGAGAGATGATGTTGGTGCTTCTGAGACTGACTCATCACAAACCGCAGAGCTGCCGATTTGTGTGAAAGTAGAAACATGTCTTCTGGTGCAGCAGAGTAGCTCAGTCACGTATAATCAGTATTATTACCACATAATGGAGACATGGAAATATTAGTCTATGAATACTCAAAGGGATAGAGTTGGGTAAATCCACAGCTATGTTCAAAAACAGGCTGCAGTTTCCTCATACTGTCCACTGCTCCAGTTCCTGCTCTCTCTCTCTCGCTCTCTCTCTGAAATGCTCCAGCAGAGCTCCTCCCCCTTCCTCACAAACTGTGCCGATTGGCCAGCTGGCCTGCTCTCTTCTGATTGGTCAACTGCTTCCAGCTGACACCAGAAGCGCTCCAATCATTGACCTACCACACTCCCGACGAATCGTGACATCAGCTTGAACAGGAAGTGGAATGCAAAGCCTCTTAAAGTGTTGTGTCTAGAGCGATAACAAACATTCTACACTAACAGGACACTCTGAAGCAGAGGACATATTGGCACTGGCTCAACTGTGAAGTCAAAACTAAGCAAAATGGGAGTGAGAGCCCCCTGTAAACACAGCGTATGGGCAGCTGGTGGAGATACATAAAAACAAGGTGATACTCAACGAGGATAATGAGGGATAATTAACTAAAGTAGAGCCATAGAAAACACTCCTGTGTCCTGAGTCCTGACTAACAGGCTCTGCACATGACACATGTTCCACTGCCTGCAAACAAAATACAGAGAAAACAGTGATTCGATATTACAGCCGAGGTTACGTTTTTGTGTTTTTTTTTTTTCCAAGTGCAAATCTTTCCCAAAAGCTACATGATGTTACTGTTGTTCTCCCACTAATTGGCCTGCTATGATTTATTGTGTACGTCAGCCAGGGCCCCTTGTGTGCATCAGGGGGGTACGCAGGCTTTGCTTAATTAGAGCCAAACATTATGTTGCCACGGTTACACCCTCCCTGTGCAGTTCAAGTGATGGAAGAGCAAAGAACAAAACGTTAAATGAGGGCCACAGCCATTTCATGTTACCTCTCTGGCTCTGAAATATACCCACGTCTCATTAAGTCATTTACCTGATTGACTCATTTGAAATCAAAATGGTCTGAAAAACAGCCCCCCCTCCCTCCCTCCCCCCCAATAAACTCCATTATCATCACCATGATTCTGTGCATGTTTGATACAGCAACGGATGATTCCAAAACAATGTGCCGCGGTGATTCAATGACAAAAAGAGACCAGGTTAGATTGTGTTTCGAGGAGTGTAACTCCGACGGCCTGTCACTCAGAATCAGGACTGAACAGCCAACCTCACAAACACATCTTTGTATCTAACTTCAGTCATGGCGCTTAAGACCTGTCGCTGAAATCACAGAAACATTCAGGAAGAAGCAATTTCTTCGACTGCGTTTGTCTGGAACTTTGCAGCAGGAGTTTACAGCCTGACAGGTGGTTAGAGCCAAAACTACACACAACTCTTTCATGTTGCAGGATTGTGGACTTATTACACGAACTGGACATTATGTCAGAGGTGGAGCTTCATACTTTCCCATTAAAGGTGCAGTGTGTAGGATTTCTGTCGTTTCTGTGACAAAAGAATTACATACTGACTGACTTTCATGGATTTATAATCACTTAAATGTATCTTTTCTTCCCCCATTACCCTTAAAGGAGCCCACTGATGTATATTTCATGAAGAGTGGGTCCTCTCTGTTTTTACAGTAGCCCAGAGTGGACATACTAGACATCTTTTGAGTTTGAATGTAAACTAAAGACCACAGGTTCTCCTTCATGCTCAGAAGGGTGAGGTGATGGATACAACATGCAACTTCACCTCTCGATGTCCCCAAATCTGACACACTGCACCTTTAAGCTTGAACATCTGATTCTATCCTGTTCTTGTCGTGACACGAGAAATGAAAATGCATGACCTCCAAAGCCAGTAAAACAGTTCTCATTTGTCAGAGAGCAAATGACAGAAAGCCAAAGAGGCAAACGCGTCATGCAGAAGATTGTTGGTTCAATAAGAAATTAAAAAAAATAAAAATAGCTCTCGGGTTCTGTAAACGGCACATAAATATTCACACAGCTCTTTTCTGGGCTCTGGGCTCTTTTTAGACTCTTTATGTTCTGCTGCAACTGGTTACAGCTGTCTGTCATATTTATGAGGCAAATTCCCTGTCGGGCGAATTCCTCCCGCTGCTTCGCTCTTTTCTCTTCATCTCCCGCTGGTCGTGTTCCCGTTAATGCGGCAACGCGAGGCGGCACACGCGAGGATGAGGCTCTGATGTGCTGCTGTCAGTAGCAAAGTGTGTAGACATCACCCTAAACACTCTGGAGATGCGGTTTCGCTTCTGCGGCGTGTCAAAGCGCGCCCCGGGGCCGGCTCTCTGAGCTGCGCACTCTGCTCCCGTGCAGGTTTGGAGAGAGGCCGGGAAGGAGAAAGTTTACTCGAACTTATTTGCATACGAACCATCGCTCTCGGCGCTCTGCAGGCGCCTCTGCGAGAAATAATCAGCTCAGGACATTTTGTGCAGCGCTGGCGACGCGTTGGGGGGAAAAACACCATCACCTCATCCGGCCAATCAATTACTTGGCAGGTCCCCGTTTGTGACTTTCAGGGATGAAAGGAGGGAGGTCCCTATGTACCAATTAAGGACCCATAGGGGGCTTGAGAGAGGGGCTTCGTCTTTGTTTGGTCTTGACCTCATTAGAGACTTGTTAAGAGGTGCAGCCACACACACCTCCACGAGCAACTCCCCCAAACTTATTACAAAGACAGAACCCCCGCACCCCCCCCCCACCCTCCGCCCCCACAGACCCCCGCCCTCCCTCCTCTAATTCATATTCCACATGGCTGAGCTTTCACACCTGCTCCACTGCAAAAGTCAGGTGAGACGCTCATTATTTGCATTGCATAATTACCTGATTATGCAAGCACTTGTCGGTGCTCTGATCGCAGAGCCGCCGCTGTTTTAGATTGGGGAGGGTGCAGGGAGATGATTTGTTTACGTGTCTGTGTGCACGTGTTCATCCACAGGCGCGACATCAGGTTCGGGTTATTCGGGCGTCACCATCAATGGTCCCGTTTCACAGAAATGATTGGATTGGCAAACAGTTGCTGTGGTTCTGGATTGGCGGTGGTGGGAAAAGCCGTTTTTAAGAGGAGACCAGTAAAGAGACGCGCCGGCGAAAAAAGGCTCTACAGTCTGTGGACTTTGTCCTTCGCGCCTGAACAACACAACGGGAGGTTTTCTGATCAGACTCAATCCCTGTGACAGGAATCTCTGGAGCATTCAGGTGAGAGTTGCTGCTGCAGAGGTCATTTGTGTTTACATCACACCGTCACAACAAATCTTCACCTGTATCTTTTCTTTCGCGGCTTATCTTTTATCCTGAGGGATTTGTTCCTTTTTTTCCATTCTCATGTTTGTTCCATGTTGGGAAGGAACACGACCTCCCGCTCACGGAGATTCCTGTGGAGAATGACCTTCTGACATCGAATATCGGCTCCACAAGACTTTCTGCAGACTGGATACGAGCTGGCAGGTCAGTGCCTGGGGCCGTTTAAAGGTAATACAGAATATGTACATTTTCAAGGGGGTGGAAGTGGCTCAGTGGATAGAGGAGTGGGCTTTGGAAGCGGAGGAGGTCGGTTTGAGCTTGAGACAGGCAGCAGTGTCACTCCAACACTGAACCCCCCCCCCTAACCCAATGTGCTCGAGCAGCATTCACCACCTAGGTCCCGGATGAGTGGTAGAAAATGAAACCAAAAAAAAAAACATCCTGTAAAAGAGTTTTCTAGCCTTGTCTTGGCAACTCAAAGATCTATTTTGACTCAAGTGCTTGAAAGTCGAAGCAAAAACAAAAGGGCCTTGAAGATCAATTTCAAAATCAAACACAAACACAGAGGACTTTTGCAAAATGGACAAAATCACTATTTCTCCTCTTATATTTCCTCTGTATGTATTACTCACATTATCATATTATTCAAACATGTCAATCATTTTGTTTTACTTCCTCTGTTTGTTTTATTTTTATAATGTATATATATATATATATATATATATATCTTTATTCTCTGTTTGTTTTCCTTATACAACGTTTAAAGCTGTTTCAAAATATGTATATATGTATATGTAATTTCTTTTCATTACGTTCGTTCTTGGACTTTTTGAACCCACCCCAACTCCCACTCTGACATTTGCGTCTCGACACACAGTCTGACTGACCTCCTGAATCCACCGCTCGTACGACAACAGCTGAAGACTCTCGATAACGAGCGCGTGATAATCCAAAGTACCATCTGACAAGCCGCCCGTGACGGAATCCATCAGCTGACGGGGACAGTGGATCATTCGAAGAAGCCACTCTGGGAAACCTCACGAGAGCCATGGACGGACGAGCGGTAGGTGCGCGTGGCCTCGTCCATGTTTTTCAGATGAGTCACTCGCGAGTGGTATTTACCTCGTTCATACGTCTCCACTCTCGACAGTGAAAACAGCCGGTAATGTGAGGTCATGCTGCTGTGAGAAGGTTTTTCGAAGTCATGCATAAAAAGTGTAATTTCCTGCTGTATTAAGGGCGTGGGCTGACCTTGGCTTGCCTGCAACTGAAGTTATCCTTCATCTTTGAACAACGGCAGCTTTATAGTTGATCAGATGCCTGTAATTCGCACGTCTGTTCCATTATCAGCACCGTCAAAGCAGCGTGAATGCAGTATTATTCAGTTCTCTCTCACACACACACACACACACACACACATACACACACGCGCGCGCACTTGATTCTCACTGCGCAGTAACGAGATAAAGAGGAGCCATTAACAGTAACAGAGGCTCATCACATGCAGGATGAGCACATGATTGACTCTATCACACAACACTCTGCTGCCACCATCCCATATACATGCGCATACAGAACGTCATATACGCGCGTTTGGGTTCATCCGTACATCTGCGAGTGTCTAATCAGCCAATCACGCGGCAACAACACAACTTAATCTGCCTTGGCATAGAGACATGGTCAAGAAAAAAGACTACGTTTGAGCCAAGCTTCAGATTGGAGAAGAAGGTGACTTTGAATGCGACATGCTCGTTGGTGCCAGATGGTCATGGAGTGTTCTGTTGGTAGTTCGACGCACCAACCATTTGTAAAGAGAATGTCCTGAAAGAGGAGAACACATCCAGTGAGTGGCAGCTCGGTGGGCGAGGGAAAAAAAAAAGCCTTTTGGATGCCAAGGGGTCAGAGGATGAAATTGTCAGACTTGTTGGAGAGACGATGGAGAGGCAACATTAACTCAAACAAGTCGTCACTACAACGGAAGTGCGCACAGGATTATTTCTGAACACACAAACCCTGAAGCAGATGGGCGGCAGCAGCAGAAGCCCACACCAGATGCCGCCCCCGTCAGCTGAGAGCAGCAGAGTGATGCAGCACATCGCACCGGTTCAGCTGAACGGGAGCGAGGAGGATCGGGAGCAACTTCCCTCGATTTCAGCGATTTCAACGGTCCGATCAGAGCTGAAGTGACGGGTCCATCCTGCCTTGTTTCAGTGGCTCGGTTGGGGGATATTTTCTTCAACAGCCGCTGAGCATAACAACAAAGGAGTCATGTCCGCACCTTAAAGGTGCAGTGTGTACGGTTTTGTTCTAAAAACATTACCATCCCCATTAAATGAGCCCATTAATGTATATTTACATAAGGAGTAGGTCCTCTCTATGGGGGCTGCCATGTTTTTTTTTGTGTTCTTTTTTTACAGTGGTTCTTCTGCATGCTCAGAAGGGTGAGGGTGAGGTGACGGATACAACGTGCAACTTCACCTCTAGATGTCACCAAATCGTACACACTGCACCTTTAATGACCATGCTCAACTTATCCAGTGGGGGCTCCTCAGTGTCAAGAAGCTCAAATGGCTCCGCTGAGAGAGAGCATCCGACCATCTGGCGCCATCAGGCCCATCAGCACCACCGTCTCTGAGGAATGTTTCCAGGCCCGAGTTTGAAGCAGCTCTGAGGGCGATCAAGGTGAACCCATTACAGCCAGTGATTGTCATTCTCAGTCAGATTCCTCCTTGATTGCAGCCCCCGCTTCCTAATGGCCGGCGCAGTGCCGCACATCGGCTGAACAATTAAGTCACACAGCGATGGCCCTCGAGTCTTCTTAATTAGGGACCGGGCCCAGAAATAGCCGCGGAACATCCCCCCGGCGGCGCCGGCGGCGCCGGCCAGAATAATGAGGCGCTATCTCGCGCCCTGAGCCGAGGTCACTTACTGTGCACAGGGGCAGGTGGACCGCAACGCCGCCACCAACCCCCCCCCCCCCCCCCCCCCCCCACAGCCACCCCCCTCCTCCTCATTTTCTTCCCCTGATGAGAAACTGCTCCCCCATCATGACGCCTCAGATCTATTGAGTCAATGACAGACTTCTCCTCTGTAGCTTCTTAAAAGCTGAAATACTTCTTTCTTTTGCCTGGAGCCCAAGTAAAATCAATTGGACGGTAAAAAAATAATAAATAAATAAAATAAAAAGGAATATTACACACATGGGGATGTGTTGCGTGTGATGCACACATTGTCTCTGGTGCGCATGCTCTTGACACCGGAGCCTCGTCCATCGGTTCATTAGCGGGCAGAGCTAATGACGAGCCCTTCACAGCACAAAGGGCGGCGAACGCACAAGGGTCGAAGACGAGGATGCCACGACGCGCTCGGCCGCTCCCAGGATGACGCACAAGCCACCTGGAGTCGTCACGATCCGACTCCAAAGCGCGGCCGTCTATTACTCTGTTTACGTTGGCGCGCAGACCAACGAGGCTTCGCCCACCCACGTGCTCAACACTCTCCTGCGAGCGTCCACCGCCAACCGACAACACTGTCGTGTCGGTTGCCGCGTGGGTGCGTGTGAATGGAATTCACCGGGCATATTGTCGAAGACCTGGAGTCGTGCGCTTTGTCTAATATGATTGAAGAGATAAAAACACATATGACAGGGAATTTTTCTCTGCAGCTGCTCCCTCTTTCAATTCGGCTCCAAATGACAAAAAGATAACTGCTGCTCTCGCTTGTTTACATTTTTGATCATGAGGTGATCACCTGGGGAGGACGACATAATGCGAGTCCTGTAAACAATGGCTTACACCCCGTGTGTCTACACAGATAAAAAAAAAGGCCGACCATACGTTAGATAAGGCGCAATGAGATAAGATACCATACAATGACGAACAATACTTTACAATAGGATGTGGTACAATAAGGTGCAGTACAATAAGATATGATAGGATATAGCACAGCACAATAACACCTCATTCCCACCGGAGGCGGAGAGGCAGAGTCACACTTGCGATGCATCGATGGTCCTTCCTCCGTGGAATCCACCAGGCTAAGATACGACATGATACATAACGACAGGACGTGATCCGACACTATAGAGAAGAACATGATAAGCGGCGGCGCAGAACGACTATTTGAATGAAAGAATAACAAACAAAGGGAAATAAAAACATTAAAGTACATAAATTCTATTTTTTTAAATTTTTTTTATTCTTTATTTAACCAGGTAAGTCAATTGAGAACCAGTTCTCATTTACAATGACGACCTGGAGCCGTGGGGGTATCAGAGTCGTGGCCAGTGACACTGCAGCCTGTCTCACGCTGGATTGGAACAGAGTGATGTATAACCTGGAGTAGAGTTCACATATGAGGTCCTATTGGTGTTGTAGGGCAGGGAGGGCGGGGCATCATGTGTGCTATACCTTTACGATGAATAACATTACCAATGCTGAGATGAGGATGTCTCAACAAAATGAAACCCAAGTCCCTGGGCCTGATTCTGAATGATTCCGGTTAGTCAAACAAATACTTAAAAGTAGGTTTATTGTATAATTAAGATGAAATTAATTTGCTTCCCGCCTACATCCCCGCTGTGATGATTTCATTAAGCAACATTTCAATCCGATTGTCTCATTTCATGTCAGAATTCCACGTATGACGTCTTGAGGTAAATTTGACATGCACTGTGTCTATATATCCTTGTGCACTGCAGAGCGTGGAATCCAACATGTCTGCCACTAACTCAGTCTTGCAGGACTCCTGAGGGATGTTGTTGTTTTGAATATTTCATCCGTGGCATGTGGCAAGAGCCGGGCCGACATCAAGCGGCCGAGAGGCGACACCGCTCGAATCGCCTTCCGCTCATCGCACTCCTCGCGCTCTGCCTCGATGCGGCGGACGCCCATCGCCGGGGAGCGGGCCGAGGCCTCGTCAGCTGCCAACGCCATTCTCTCAGCCTCCGTGATTAGTGACAACTCAAACAGAAACATCCTCGCCATATAATTGGAGTGTGGTGGAAACTAAGTGACGCTGTCAGAGATAAAGCCGGTGACGAGTGGGGACGTCTGACATTAAATGCGAAATGAAATCATTAGTTGCGCTCCAGCGTCCCGTGGAGCAGACGGGGAGGGAAAAAGAGCAAAAAACGTGAAGACGGTATTTATCTCCCGCACATGTCTCGAAAAACTGCTCTCCAGCCAAGGACGTCTGCTCTTTACCACAACCGAATGCAACCACCTCCGGGTTTGAACACCTGGAACATCAGGATATTTTCTACAGTGGAGAATCGGTCTCCTGGCTGCTAATCACTGTCGACTTATGACCCAGAAATCCCTAATCGACTTCTGCCCGCTCTGAAATTGATATCGCGATGAGAAAACGGATCAAGTGCAAGCTCGTTAGACAAACATCATTACAGAGGAAAACACTCAGCCTCCTTCCGTCCGCGGAGAAGAAGAATCATAGTTAAATACAGTATTTAAAATGTCGAGAGTTTGACATTCCACGTGACCGTGAGGCTGAAAATGTCACCACCGCGCTAATTAACATTGCACCGTCAGCGTCAGGGTCCTTGGTCAATATATTTTCTCAATTAACCTTCAGCACCCGAGCTGTGGCGGCTTTTATGTCTCCATGTTAATGCCGGCAGAAATGCAGGCACGCACAGCAGGTTGTGGAGATGCCTCTTTAACAGTTTAGTGCAGCGCAGACACTTTGATGCCTCCAGTCATCTATAAAAATAGTCATAACGCTGATTGAGCTCAAATAGAACAGTGAGAGAAGCCGTTTCTCAAAGCGCCTCATGTTTCCACAATCTCCTCCCATCACTCTTCCGCTGAATCGTAATTCAAATTCCTGCCGGTGAAACGGAACAGATAATCCAACCCGACACTTTTTATTATTATTATTATTTTCTTCTACCTAGGTTTATTCCATCACCTCATTCTTCATCAGCTTTCACCACTGTGGATTGAACTTCCACGTCTGTTTGGTTGTAGAGTCGAAGGCGAGTCTAATGGAACTCTGTTGTTTAAAGGAGGTGAAGATCACAATGTCTCCTCACAGGTGTTTCTTCCTCAGTAAGCAGCTCATGGAAATAAGCTTTTACTCCTATCTATCTTTCTGACTGTTTGATTAAAGAGCTAAGAGGAAGGCAGCTGCAGTGAATCTTGGTCAATAGTTTCTATCTGTATATATATACACATATATATATATATATATATATACACACGCACACATATATATATATATATATACATATACACACACACACCAATATATATATATATATACATATATATACACACC
>JAFBJT010037978.1:41656-67512 GCA_016785325.1 Chascanopsetta lugubris | reverse complement strand
TCCTAATCAATGAAGGAGATTCACATTCCTCAGTAAAAATCTGATAACAGTGATAACAGCCTGGTAGGTCAGCCCGAACCCTCCCCATTCATCTCCATTACTGAGGGGTTGGAAGACAGGGGGAGAGAAAGTGCATTGAATGGTGATGACAAGTGTATCTATTTGGCTCAAAGAGACTTTTTAAGGTCTTAACAGTATGTTTGTTTTAAGATCAATTACAAATGAAAATATATTACTGAGTAGGACAAGGACACAGTGTAAGTGAAAAATCAATGTCAAACTTACAGTGCTGAAACACATGGCATCTGCAACAGAACAGAGAAACTAGTTTTCAGATTCTGCAAATTTGGTGGACTTTTTAAATAAATAACTTTTGATCCAGGATTCTATATCTCACCGGATGGACTTATTAAAATGTAGTATTCATGATGTATTAATTAGTTAAGTATTGATACACTCAACTTACAGTTTGATATGAATTCTGATACTGGGTTAACAATATAATTCTCACATGATTTTGACAGCTTTCTGTTTTTGATTAATGATTATACAAGCAAATTATAACTCATCACATTACTTCATAAGTGGTATGTAGCGACCAATAACGTCGTAATGGCCAGTAACATAATACCTGCCAATAACGTAATCATTTTGGCCATTTTAGATATTATAATGCCAATTATGTAAGAACTCTCAATAATGCAATAAAATGTTTGAGCCAATAGCATAATAACATTTAGCAGCCAATAATGTAATAGGTTATTACATTATTGGATGGTTATGATGTTTTTGGCCTGGCATAAAAAAAACACTGCATACTAAATATCATAACTGCAGCCAATAACGTTATAACTTATTACACTATTGGCCAACGTTATTGGCTCAGACATTTAATTACATCATTCGTATGTTATTACGTTATTGGCATTGTTACATTTACAAATGCCAAATGTAGTATGTTATTGGCAGATATTACGTTATCGGCTAGTATTACGTTATTGGTTTCTGCAGGGTAACTGGAAAACTGTGAACACACACACAAAGTATTGTGCATTAATATATACATACATAAATAGTACATGTATGTATGTAAAGAGAGAGAGACATTGTTGAAAATTAATTGTGAACAGCCACAAGACATTTAATGTGGGAAAATTCAATATTGATATTATTTATTCACGTTTGAAATGGTCCTCCACTTCAACTTGTGTAAATGTTTAATTCATTGTTTAAATAATTTCACTGCCATACTTCGTGTATATTCTAAAAATATGAAGGGGAAAAACACAAAAAACATTTTTTTCCATCTTTGTTTATGCAGATTTTGAACTTACATTCTTCCTTTGCAGAGGGTGTGCCAATATTTGTCAAATTAATTACATGAGGTATTATATTAGTCTGTAAAGGTGGTAGGTATTACTATGCTAATCACTGTCTGTGGACATGTAGTTTGTCAGTGAGTGTCCTCTGTGGTGTTTGACCTATGTTGAATCATTTGAAGACAGAGGTCGTCCAGCAGGAGGAGACCTGACAGGCACTAACAAGGCCTGTATTTATCTAGTCACTGCTATGAACAATTGCACACTCAATGGTTGCATAAGGTCAAGGGAGCGCAGTGATTAGAGGGACTTTGGAATGTATTAGCAAAGTCTGACCAACGGACATCTGGCTGCCGTGTCCTCATCCATCACCACTGTGGAGTCGGCCTCGTCTCTAATGGAAGACAGTTGCCGTTATTTATGTGACGCGTAACACGTGCCCATCCTTTCTGCGCCTCAGGTGTGACGAGTGTCGGCTCTGCTATCACTTTGGGTGTCTGGACCCCCCACTGAAGAAATCCCCAAAGCAGACCGGATACGGCTGGATCTGCCAGGAGTGTGACACCTCTTCCTCCAAGGTGAGTCTATACGCACAGTGTATACCGAACGCATGTTTTTCTGAACTGCATGTTTTGAAAAGCAATCGATGATGAAGTCAGTTTGTGGAGCAGATGGTCTACTTTGGCATTCACACGAACTCAGAATGAAATGACCAATATTTATGAATTCGTTTTCATCTCGTTTTGTTGAGGCCAAGTGACGTTTTCCTTGTCCGCCCCACCCACTTACACACCTCTCCTTTCATGTGCTCATCATAAATCACGATCTGTAATGTGGATATAGCGCTTAGGAACCACTTCAATGCAGATTAGGGTGTGGATATTTTGAAATGAAACAGCTGAGATATAAGCCAATAGATTTCTTATCCTACCCGCATCAATCCCTTATAGTTATTAACCTGACCGCCAGCTGCAACAACAACATGAAAAACCTCACCGCTTCAAACAGTCGCAAGGGGATCCGCAACCTCCGGGTTAAGACTTTCTTTCACTGTGAGCCAGTCACCATATTCAAGGGATTGTTTTCAATTGACCAACTCAAGTCACTTTTGCCTGAAGTGATATGAACTATTCACACAACTCAGTTAACCTATATAACAGGTTCTCTCTTTCTAATGCTTTGTATTTCTAAGATGTCATCGTCTGCGATTATCATTAGACGGGTGGTAATGTCAGTGTGGGACATTTCAATCTTGCTGTATACAGGACAAAATGAAAGAGTAAATGCATTATTTTGGTCTCTTGGTGTTGGTGCGTGAGCACTGCATGGTTCTTATAAGACATGGCAGAGCAAACGCTACGAAAACAGAGGCAGCTGCTGTGAGCAGCCAAAGTTGAATGTGGAGGAGGAGGAGGAAAATGGGATTAAAGGAAATTGTTTGGAGTTGTGCTTACTGGCAGCTTGAGGAGACAGTCCAACCTCCCAGAGGAGCCTCGGGTCCAGGCCTGTTTAATCAGGGCTTGCCAGAACATGCTAATACTTTTTCAAACAGGACTTAAATAGTCTATGACGTATTGTGACTTTCCTCTGTTGTTTAATGACAAACATTGAAAGGGAACCAATTATGTCTATACTACACATAGCCAGCGTTCTATAGGAATCCCCCACCTGGATCACACTCATGAAGAAACCCTTAGGAAACACCTTTCACGTAACCTAGAATCCTATCTACACCCTCTCTATCTCTTGTTCCAAACCCTAATAAATCCCTTCTGGAATCAATTCTCTGACCGGAGTTGTGGTGCATAGCTGGTGACTTAGACCATCCTCTTCACGAGGAATCCTTCCTCACAAACAAGCAATACTTTTTGTCTGAAATATGTATATTTTCTGAACAAGCCCTTTTAAAAGTCCAAAATATCTTCCTTGCCCCCCAAACCCCCACTATCTCCTGATTGGCCGAACATGTAGATTAGACCCGCCCTCTCAGCAAGCTTTTGTTGTGAAACATCAACATTACAAGGACAACAAATATGTGAAATCGAGCATGAACGGTGATGTCGGGAATATGTCCTTACGTGTTTGAGCCGGAATTTGATCCAAAATATGACAATGGACCAATTAAAACGTCGCGCCCACTAAGAGTTTGATAGGATGTCCATATTTAGCAATTCCATTTTTTATGCTGTCATTAGCAGCAAGCCCGTCCAACCGCAGGGTTTAGCTCTGGCAAAGATGCCACAGTCTCCATAAGATTACTCAAACATGCATTTAGGTCATTTTAGCAAAGTTAGACTAAGTTATTCATGATAATTCTACATTAAAACAGTGTTGAACTCTAAATGTCAGGAAAAGCAAAACATTTGTTCATTTCATCTCATTTGTGGGCTGATTGTCTCCAACATGAAATGGTGACACGAAATTGGTATTGAAAAGGGTCTAAGGATAGATGAGACAAACCTTGTGAGACAAACTGTGATTTGTTAATGCTGGCCATATAAATAAAATTGGACTTGATTTGATTGGATGATTTAAAATCAGTATCAATACATGAGGTTCAAAGTCATCACATAGAACTAGGGTGTCAAACTCTTTTTCACCTAGAGCCTCATCCGCATTATGGTTGCTCTCAAGGGGCTGTTTTTAATTGTGGGACTAAATGTGATTACTACTTAATGTACTGCAAAATAACTCCTCATAGTTGATTATCATTCATTAATCTATTTATTTAAGTTACAAATATTGTACTGTATATGCATTTACATACATGTGAAAATGTAAACACACTGAATATATAGCTACACATAAAAATTGACCCACCACTGCCACTGGTGGGGTCCATAGCCACAGGGCGGGCAGGCATTGGCTACTTCCTGACAACCAGGGTGGACAAGGCCCAGGGCAAAGAGCAACAACATCTCCTTCAGGAGGAGGTGCGGTCAGGTGTGGGGGAGGCACGAGTAGGCAGGATGATGGGAATGGGGCAACAAGGAGCATGGACTAAATGGAGCAATCACCTGGTCCAACATCTGGAAAGCAGACTTCCATCGCACCAGGTTCTTAGTCTAGGCTGTTTACGACGTCCTACCAAGTCCAGCCAACCTCCATGTCAGGGGCAGAACTGAAACACCATCCTACCCCCACTGTCCAGGAAGGGGATCCCTGGAACACCTCCTCAGCAGCTGTCCAAAAGCCCTTGGAGACGGGCGCTATCGCTGGCGCCACGACCAGGTGCTGAGGGCAGTTGCTGACAGTATAGCCACTACCATCAACACCATCATGGGCCACCACGAGCCAAAGACCATCATGTTCCACAGAGTCGTAGAGAAAGCCCAAACCACAACCTCGGGCAAAGTCTGGCCTCCTCACCTTCGCCACTGACTGGAAACAAGAGGTGGACCTTGGCAAACGTGAAGTTTCCAGACAAATGAACATCAACGCGGCTTTGACCAGATATGATCATGGTGTCCGATTCCACCAGGCAGTTAGTTGATCATTCTGGAGATCACAATGCTCTGGGAAGAGCAAACGGACGAGGCCAAGGAGAGAAAGCGTGCCGAGTACCAGGACCTGGAAGAAGAGTGCAGGAGGCAAGGTGGGAAGACTCACTGTGAACCTCTGGCGGTGGGCTGCCAAGCATTTGCAGGGAGGTCACTCTGCTAAGTGATCGTGATGCTGGAGGAGAAAGGCTATCAGGTCCGCAACTGAAGCCGCAGAGAAAGCCACAAGGTGGCTATGGATTAAG
The DNA here is from genome assembly GCA_016785325.1 of Chascanopsetta lugubris. Taxonomy (NCBI): domain Eukaryota; kingdom Metazoa; phylum Chordata; class Actinopteri; order Pleuronectiformes; family Bothidae; genus Chascanopsetta; species Chascanopsetta lugubris. The sequence goes on along the minus strand of JAFBJT010037978.1, from coordinate 62,448 downwards.
AGGGCAGAGCCATGGACAAATGTTGTTGAGTCATATGCCAGGGTCTGATCAACCCCGGTGGGGGTGCCTGGGTGAGGGTGTATGACGTTGAAAGGCCCCAAGTTACAACACTGATGTGATGTGTTCCAGTGCATCCGCAGGATGTATCTTTCACCGCATGTGTAATTAACTAGTGTTCATGGGCAATGCGTGCTTTAGACTTTTAGGTTTAGACAACCACATGCCTTTAAGCTCTCGTGACACATTTGGACTATGGGCCACATGTTTGACACGTGACATAAAACATGGCAATTATTGCTCAACATCCCTAAAGTTGGATAATTGTGTCGGACTTTTATCGATTGTTTTCTTTCTTTCTTTCTTTCTTTCTTTCTCTCTTTCTTTTTTAACAGCTCGAATACAAAAAAATCTCATTTCACACTGCACCTCCTCGGGTCCTCACATATACACACAACAGATTTGGTGCTGACTGGATGAGTTCTTGAGAAAATTGTGATCATCCAGCTCAATACTAAGTTGTTTCCCATGGTAAAACCAATTTTTTTAACTAATGGCATTTAGTAATTTTTTTATTTTTTTATTTATGTATTTATTTATTTATTTTTATCTTGTCAGGATGACTCAGTGAGTTTGTGATTCAGAGCAAGTGCAATTCCTGGCCTCAGAATTTGCATTCAAATAATTCTGTAAACTTTATAATTTAGCACCATTTTGCAACAGCTTGGGCAGCTGTGGCTGAGGGGTTAGGTGAGCTGACCTCTAACCAGAAGGTCAGGGGTTGTACTCCCACTTACCCCATTTAGCATGCTGAAGTGTCCTTGGGCAAGACACTTAACCTCACATTGTCTCATAGATACATAAATTGTGCTGCCAATAGATGCACAGTATGAATGTTTGTATGAGTGAGTGAATGTGTACTGTACAGTGCTTTGAGATTTTTTAGTGCTATGTAAATGGGAGAACGTTCTCTGTGTTAAAGGCTGACCCAACTATTCAAGTTTCACTTCAGGATGACACTTCTTCCACCTTTAATGATGGAAATTGAACAGATCTAATTATCACGACTAGAGTTTACTGCTAGAGAAAATATTTCTAATAAGGAGTTTTTTGACTTACTGTTTGTTTTTCGTCTGTTTATTATATTGTTCAACTGTGAATTTGTGTGTTACTGGATTCTTGGATTCCCCCTGTGTGTATCTATCCATCCATCCATCCATCCATTTTACAAAATCTGTGTGGTCAAAAATGTGTCAAGTTCAATTGTGTGTATAATTCAAAGTCCCAGGTCGGCAGCCAGGATTACGAATGGTTTTAGACCGTGCCTAGCGGACCTGGCATGTTTGGCTTTTGGTGAGACGTGTTTGATGTTTGGTGAGACGTGTTTGGTGTTGTTTAACTGAATAAATTAGGATAATAGCAAATGGAATGATTGATGGACACTGGTGTTGGGGTCCTTGTCATCATAAGTCTTTTCACTGAAGTCATGCATGTACTGACTGGTCAGCAATTCCTCCAACTTCCTCACAGAGATTCTATTCACTGTGGCAGAGGGAAACTCGGTTTCCAAGGTACCACTTCTTCCATTCAGCGGCCCGTTGACCACCCGGATGGTGTGTTTGGTGAGGCGTGTTTGGTGTTGTTTAAGTAAATTCACAAATGTATGAATGGAAACATACTTTGCTGTATTATATTTATTTTATGTTCAAGGTATAAATTAGGATAATAGAAAATGGAATGATTGATGGACACTGATTACTCATTTGAGCATCAACACGTGGACTATTGCGCCTCTAGGCATGCATAAAAGCCACAAACCAGCTTGCACCATATCCTGGTTTATTGGAGAACACTACACAGACTCTGAAGTGTCTTTGGATAAGACTAAAATTTTCATATTATTTTATATCAATTATTCTCTTCTACCGTTTCCTCCTCTGGTCCGTCTCATCTTCATCCCTCTACCATCTCTTTGACTTCAGTTCTTTGCTTCCTTCTGGTCTGTATTGCCCCTGTGAAGTTGCTGCTATTCTCCTCCCACTCCTCCCACTTGTTTACATCAAATGGCAGAACCCTGTGGGTTCCAGTACACTCTGCCCTTGAGCAGGACAGCATTTCACTGGCTGCAAGAGACGTTTTCAGTGTTGATGTGACTAATTAGCGTGTTTTTTATTCCTTTGGCAAGTGAAAATCATGTGTGGACAGTGACTCTGGGCGCATAAAATGTTGTGCTTAGGAAAGTAACTGGCGGATATGTACATGAAGGGTGAAGGTGTTTCAAGAGAACTTTTAGAATACGACTTGAGTTCATTCAACACATTGAAGACACATGTTTAAGCAACAAACAGATGAGAGAAGTCAACACGTGTACAACATTTCTAATATTTCAAGGTCTTCGTTTTGAGAGACAGTTAAGAATGTGACATTTTTCAGAAAGCCTGATGTGTCGGTATTTCGAGGCGCAAGGTGCTCAAAGTGTCTCTGTAATAGCAAATGTAGGGAGATAATTGACTCCACTAAGGGCATCTAAAAAGCACTCTGAGATGAGAGCCGTATTTAAGGAAAGTTTTAATATCTACTTTTAAATGCCAAGTCATGCACCCGCTTTTGCCTGTGGGGGGAGGATGTTTCTTAAATGCCAACATTAAGTGCAGAATATTACCTGATCTCAGCTGCGACTGAGATTCAGCTGCTGGCAGAGATAGTGGGTGGTTGGCCTCTCTTCCTGACAGGCTGCTACAAAGAACTGTACAGGAAGTGATTTGTCAGAGCCCCCTGTAGCCAGTGCTCTTATCTGAGCGGAAGATATATGATATCTGAAGGAGGAGGTGCACAGGGAAGAAGCACAGAGGATCTTGCAGTATGTCATGCTGCTCACTCTGGCTACGTTGTTGTTTGAAAGCGGCCGGGATATGTTTTCCACAAAGATTCTAAAGGTTTGGTTTATTGGCAATTTAGTTTCTTCATCCAAGTCTGAATTCCAGATTGATAACACCTGTTTCAAGGTGGAACTATAAGTCATATCGAGTGGTATGTTACAGTGATTCACTGAAATGGAAATAACATAGACCTGGGGGATACATTTTTTTTCCGAAATCGCTTATTTTTGTTTTATCGACATTTGAAATTGTGCCTATTTGAGGGTGTGGCCTCTTGACTGACACCTGGGCTGACCTGTCACGTACCGCGGGTGATGCGACGGCACCATGGACCCACCTACACCTCTGTGTGTGCTCCACCTCTTTGCCCATTTTTGAATGAACCAGGACGCAGGAGGAGTTGGTGTGGCATTTAAGAAACATCCTCCCCCCATAGGCAAGCTGGTGACGAGTAACTCGCCCAAATTTGCCTCAGATGCACTCTGCAGAAAACAACGGGTGACATCACAGACGCCACATCCATCTTTATATACAGTCTATGGGGGAACACATGTTTTCACATTGTCACATGATAAACTGGATGTTTTTCTTTCTAAATTTAACCTAACCTAAGTCTTCCTTTGTAAAAAATAAAAATAAAAAACTAATAATAATAATAAAAATGTCCTCCATATAAGAAATTATGATTTTATTGTTAGTATTATAATTTTAATTATCATCATTATTATTATTATTGTTGATGTTGTTGTTGTTGTTCTTATTATGTCTTCAGTACCATGCCGACAAACATCAATCCAACAGTCTGTCAATTATATCCACTGTGCAGTTGATTCTGCCACATGAAATGGTGCTTTTGGAGAAAGTAATCTGAAGAATCAGTTAAAATGTTTAGTACCTTAACAAGTGCAAAGTCTTTGAGGTCTGTGGCAAACACACAACTACATTTTTCCCATTGTCGCTGTCGGCTGGGTAATTTCTGTGTTTTTCTTTGTCGAATTTTCCAGATCCAAGATCGTCACACTACAGTATTGGTTGGAGGCGGTGGAAGCTCTCGTCCACTGCTGAGCTTTTCGTCTATTTGATTAGTTAGAGTTATGATATGAATAAAAAAACAAAAATCTCAATCACAGTATATGGAGAGAATGACAGCTGACACTGCTTCCATTGATGAGCAAATATTTTAACTTCTCCTTCATAGTTTATAACCATAGACTGTATGTAAAGATTGATGTAGCGTCGGTGTGAGTGGTTTTGTGGCAAATTGTGGGCGAGTCCCTTGTCGCCATCTTGCCGAATCCTAACTCCTACTGGTTCCCGGTTCATTCAAAAACAGGCAAAGAGGCAGAACACGGAGCTTTGGGTCAGCTTGTGGTGCCTTCACCTCATCCACGGTACGTGCCAGGTTGGCCCGAGTGTCAGTCAAGAGACCACGTCCCTAAATATGCGCAATTCCAAACGTTGACAAAATAAAAATAAGTGAGTTAGAAAAAAATCACCCCCTTACAGTTGGGCCAGTTGGGCACAGGCCGGCACGGTAGTCCAATGGAGCACAGAAGCCCAGGGGCCTCCCCCGGCCCGAGCAGGGCACATAAGTCCCGGTGAGGTTGGCCATTTTAACATGGGAGTCTATGGAGATTTGCTCCCTTTTGGAGTCAGCCCCCAGTGGTTACCCTATGAACGGCACGTTTCTTCACTTCCCATTGTGCGTCATCCGTCTGCACCGGAGGTTGCCCCTCCACTATAAAACACAAAATGAATGATTCATCTCCGGCTTAACTCTGAGGTATTAGAGGTCATTAAAACTTTTCATCTTTGTTGTGCTCCTCGGTTCATTAGCTGTTTGTATATGTGACCGGCCCATATACAAATACACCAGAATGTTACAGCTATTGTTCTGCAAAAGAAAACAAACGCTATGACACAAGTGGTGTTTCTCTTGCTGTCTCTCACTAAAGGTCAGAGTAAATGGGATTCTGTCTGTGAAGTTGTGATTAATAGCAAAATATCTTTTTGATGATGCTTTGTGGCTTTGATTTGTGTTGTTGTGCCGTTTGTCCAACAGTCAGCATTACAGAGGAGCCACTGTTTTACAGTGTGGCAGGGAAATGCCGGAGCTGAGCGTTGTGTTGCCATTGCACACACTTTCGTTTTGCAAAGGGGCAATAAAAGGCTTTATTAGACAGGCTTGAGTTCATTATAGACGCTGTGTTTCCCTCAGCCTGCTCGACTTAGATAAACCTCATTCCGACCAAGGCCACATTCCCCCCGCTGTCGCCGCCGGGCCCTTGCAGAATTGATTTCGATACTAAAGTGACAGTCTTGCCATAATATACGGATGGCCTTTAATTCAAGCCTGTGCCAAGGGGTTGCTTGTTTGAGACTTTATTTATCCCCTCGCGGCACTGCTTTGGCATGCTGGGGTCCACAGTGAATCACACCGAAAGATTTGGATAAAAGGTTTGAAATGCCAAGAGCTCTTAAAGTTGCTCAAGCAGTGTTTAAGAGTACTCAACTGTGAACTTGTGTGGGATGCATGTCTTTAGCTTCTTTCAGACGTGTTGTCATCAAAAGGATTGCAGCTGTGGAAGTAACCGTCCATAAAAGTATGATTTCCTCTACTTCCTCCACAGACCTACTCTTATTTAACTAACTGAGAACTCAGAGAATTCAGTGCTAACAACGAGCCCTTTTACGTGACATTATTTCAGTGATGTGATTATTCAAATGCTCATGTAAACAGCATACTCTGATGTTGTTAATCAGATAACTGCAGTTATCAGAGTATGAGAAATCGGAGTAACACCCTAGATTTCTGATTTCAACTGTGTTATTACATCTGTGCAAATGTGGAAAACAACATTAGAAAAATGGAAGTGACGTAGTCACAACATGAGTGGAAGACAAACTAAATACTACAAACATGGCACTCAGCAGCGGAGTCCCAGATATCTGATTATTACAGTTATCTGATTTCTACCGTATTATAAAGGGGCTCATTGCTGATGTTTGCATTTGTACACAATGTGTTCAAAGGACCAGTGCACTTCAAAGTGATTGCAGTTATTCATTTGTTTGGCGGCTGCTAATGTTCACTTAATGTCGTTCCTGATTCACTGAGAGATTACCTTTACAAGCTGTGCTATCAATCAGAGGCTTCATCGCCTGACCTGTGAAAGAATGTAATTAAATTAGCCTAATTAAGTTAATGAAGTGTCTACACTTGGCTGATTTTACTATGTAGAGTAAATTGAAATAAAAATAGGTGTCATTACTCATCACATGGTCTGATATTTAGAGTGCGGCACAGGGAGAGCATCCTTTACCAGCTTCTTATCTCGTGGGTGTCTACCCCAGTGGAATGATCTGACCTATAGCATGTTTTATTTTCTTCAACGAAGCATTATAGTTTTGCCGTCTGATTGGTTTTATCAGTACCATTGGTGCATTCACAGAATGAAGATAAATCTATGTGCATGATTTAAATTTGTCTCGCTATTTATACTCTTATCTGTATTCACATTCATAGGAGCAGTGTGTAAGATTTGGTAACATCTAGAGGTGAAGTTGCATGTTGTTTCCATCACCTCACCCTCACCCTTCTGAACATGCATGAGAACCTCTGGTAGACTTCAGTTGTCATTACAACTCAAAGAATGTTCAGTACGTCCACTTTCACTACTGTAAAAACATGGCCCCCGTAAGGAGGACTCGCTCCTCATGTAAATATACATTAACGGGCTCATTAAGGGTAATGGGGAAAAAAATAAAACATTCAGATGATTATAAATTAATGAAAATGTCAGTATGTAATTGTTTTGTAATATTTTTAGGTGGGACCTGCTTTCACGGGGGGCACGGTCCCCAGTCCCTGACCCTTCGGGGCGAGGGGGGGGGGGGGGGGGGGGGGGGGTGCGGACATGGTGTCCTTGTGGGACCAGGGGATGCATCAAAACTGCTGGACCGTGGGTGGAGGTGGTGGGTGTTCCCTTCCCTGGCTCAGATTGGAGCGGGTGGGGGGTCCAGGTGGGCCTAAACAGCGTCGGAGAAAGGACCGACCCCTGTGGGACACCGTTTCTCAGTCTTCTGAGCCTGTTATGCTGGCCGTCACTGGTGTGTAGGACAAAACTGCAGTTAGACAGCATCTCCTAATGAACTTCACCATATGCCGATCAGGTACTGTCCTCAGTAGCTTCAGCTGGAGTCCACGGTGCCAGACGGTTTCATATGTGGCAGTCAGGTCCAGGTACACTACCCCATCTTTATCATTTTCCTGGAAGCAGTCCTCGATGTCTTGGGACAGCAGTGTTACCTGGTCCACTGTAGACCGACGACGACGGAAACCAGCTTGTTCCCGTGGGAGCTGTGGGTCAATTACTGGCTCGATACGGCTATTGATCATTCTCTTCAACATCTTGAATGGAACACAGTGCAGTGAGATGGGTCTGTATGCCTTGGGGTCTGCCGTGGGTTTGTTTCGCTTCAGCAGGACAATTACGGAGGCACAACGCCAGGTCTTGGGGAGCTTGTACCTCTGATAGCATGATGAGAAGAATGCCCTGAGCCAGCCAGATGTTGTTGTGCTCTGGTGGATGACAAACTCTGGGTGGATATTGTCACGGCCTGGAGATTACTCATGGCCTCCCTGATGAGATCATCAGCTGTGAAGTCTCCTGAAAGGTTGGAGTCAGCACTGGCCATCCTGGAAAGGGAAGACACCTCCTGTGACATCCGGCAGGCAACGTATCTGTCTGCATCCGGGAAGTGACCGTTCTTCAGGAGCTTGGGATGCAATGGCATCTGCTGTGACCGGGCAGCTAGGGGGCTTTGTACATCTGCTTTAGCTGCCGTTAACTGGTTAGTAGTTTGCCACTTACGACTAGTATGGGTAAAGTCAATTGATTCAACAACTTCAAGTCCATCTGTCTCTACGAGAGGTGTCCAGTCTCTGGAGCAGAGCTGCTGCAGTCACATCCACTTCTTCCCTGAAGCTAGCCCTCTGGTGGTCAAACAGGAAGCAGCTGTGCTCCTCCTCCCAGCTAGGGATGTAATTCCTGTTGTAGTCGCATGGGATGGTCTTCTTTCCTCATCAATGGTGGTTGTCTTTTGGATGCGGACAAAGTTTAACTACAGTTTAATGTCATTAAAGGCGAGCGGGATGGTTAGATTAGCCTGCGGGGAGCTTGCGACATGGTCAGCAGTGGTCAGGCCGGACGCCAAAGACAAACGGAAAATCAATGGCTGGGAGTCACCTCAATCACTTTAACTAGGCGCTACAGACACCCACACCCCTCTCAGGGGCCAATTTGTGGAGTAAACGGGAGTGTGTGATTGCGGCCGGGGTCCCCCATGACCCCGACAGTCCATTTCTCCAGACCATTCTAATAACCCTCTTAGCAGAGAACGTATATGAAGCCACTTTTTGAACCCCTTCTGTATTATACGGCCATAAATAGTGAAGCAGACAATGAGCAGCCAGGCTGCAGGCTCCATTAAGTTAACATGGCTCCTACTGTATGGGTAGAAAATGTTCAATATTCTGAGGTTATTTTGGATATAGAAACCACACTTCCACCTATAATACGTTATAAAGTTTACTTCAACGTTCCTTTTTGCAAATCCACCACATAGAGAGATGACAGATATACTGTACGTTTAACTGTACCTTCTTGTTCATAACTGTTTTTTCATGTTCTTGAATTACACTACGCTAGGATTAAAACATTTTTCCAATTTGCAAGCACGTTCAAGACAAACTTAAAGCAAATATGTATGGTTAAAGCATCCATAATTCTTTGTAGTCACGGACAGTACCATTTAGCTCTTGAAAATAAAAGTTCAGATATAGCAAGGCTAAAAAGTGACAATCGAGAAGTGAATATCAGACTTATACACCTAGGACTGTTTGTCTTCTCTGGACTAATGCCGTACTTGAATTTCCCTTGGGAAATCATCATCTTTTCATTAGGTCACGGCTCGTCAGGGGTGATGGCAAGAGGCAAGAGCAATTGAGAACCACTGCTCTAATATATATACATAAAATCAAATCAAATCGTATTTATATAGCCTGAATTTACAAATCAGAGTTTGTCTCATAGGGCTTCACAGGGTGGGTAACATCCTCTGTCCTTAGACCCTCAGCAAGAGTAAGGAAAAACTACCGGGGAAAAAAACCTTTTAACAGGGAAAAAAAAGAAACCTTAAACCTTAGGGAGAGTCACAGGTGAGGGATCCACTCTCAGGACGGACAGACATGCAACAGATGTTACACAGAATGTTCAATAACAGTACAAACATTATACATTTGAATGATTAAATGTTTAAGTCCATCCTTGTTTTAGTCCTTTTCGATCTCTGGGTTCATCATGACTCGCTCGCACGTTCAGGGCCCACCTCCAGATCAGTCGTGGCTTGAGACTTTGGATGCCGGTGTCCTCGTCAATGTCTTGACTTCGTCTTGTTCACCAACAGCTGCAAAGTTGAATATATATATAATTATATGTGTGTGTGTGTGTGTGTGTGTGTGTGTGTGTTTCACGATAGTCCAGATTGGACTGACTAAGCCTCTTTTGAGCTTGATTGACAATCGAGGGCCACCATAGGCTCTCCTACATGCTAGGATGGGAAAGGGTGAGGTGATGGATCCAAAATACCACTTCACCTGTAGATGTCACCAAATCTTACGCACTGTACCTTTAAGAAAATAAATGTTTGCACTACTTTTTTCCCTTCCTGGAACTTTGCACATAGCAGACTTAAAAATGAGTCAGATATTGGAACCCAAACCTGCTCCAGAGGCCAAAACAGTCCATCTTCATCAAGTAATGAATTTCATCCTTCTAGAATACAAAGTAAAATAATCATATACCAAATAGCATTGTTCTAGTTCAGTTTGCTGGCCTTGAGACAGGGGGAAAACATCATTACTGCTCAAAGTTTATTGCTTGTAAAGTACAGATAATTTTTTTAAAAAAGTCATTGTAATTTGCTCTCGGCGCAAATTCACATTTGACAGTTTTTTCCTTTGAGACAATTTATAAAGATGTTATTCAGAATAGGTAAGCCTGGACTGACTTGCTCATACAAGCATGTGTCCAGCCTCACACCTATTGTGCAGACACATACATTTAACAAAATGCTAGTGTGCGGGAGTGCGTCTTATTGGAGCCATAAATCACACTAATGGGGATGAGCAGAAAGGCTCTTGATCATAATAGAGAGGCCTCATAGACTGTAGCATGCCTAAATCCACATCCCTCCTTCTGCTACCAACTTGGTCTCTCCTATTGTACATATCTTAATGCTGCCTGCTTTAAATCTGTACTCCCAATGCTTGTTCATTACTGGAGTGGCGAGTTGCATGATTTGCCATCACTGAGAATGCGAGAGGCTTCAATCTCGGAAAAGATGTTCAAAGTGGCAATCTGCGAGATTTTCATTAAAATAAATGTCTATTAAGAGAGTGGCGCCAAAAGTGGTAACACTGCGTCTGTACGCCTCACTGATGAAAGTATCACAATGTCTTTACATTTGCAGTTTCCCGACTGTGGCTGTGCATCCCTAATACGCTGTGTATAGCTGCACATGAATCTTCTAAGTGGGGAAAACACACTGACCCTTTTTATGAAGTGGTGACGGGAAATGCTTGTTATTGAGTTCGGCGTTTATTGCTATCATTCATCACAAATGTTGGATGGAGTCTGGAGCCGTGAGGAGGAGGAGCATCACTGTGCCTCACTTCAGCAGCATCAGCACGATTCTGACAGCAGCTTCTGTCCTGCTGTTTACATTCGTACAACTTTCCAATCAAATCATAGAATGATGGAAAAAATGTTTTCGGACTGATTTTTTTAATGACATTCACAACAGTTTGTTTGGCGATATAGCTACCGAAAAATCTGTTGTCATCAGATGTTGGGACCTCTAGAGGTGAAGATGCGTATTGTATCCACCACCTCACCCTTCTGGGCATGCAGGAGAACCCATGGTCGACTTCAGTTGTCATTAAGACTCAATAGATGTTTAGAACGTCCATTTTTCCTGCTTTAAAAACATGGCGGCCTCCAGATAGAGGACCCTCCTCCTCATGTAAATATACATTAATTGGCACATTCAAGGGTAATGGATAAAAAACATAATGATCATAGGTTCATGAAATTATCAGTATAATTGTTTTGAAATATTTTTAGAAGTGACAAAAATGACTGCGCCTTTAAAATGCAACATCTCAATGATGTCATGGAGGAATTCACATTCACTTGGACTCAATGATTAGTTATATTGAAGGGAGCACAGTATGCTGTGTAATCATTCTTATGTAGTATATATTTCACTTGATCACAGTCTAGTGAATATCAATTAATTTCTCTTCTAAAATGATGATAAGTTCACATGTGGAATGTATAAAAAGAGGCAATAGATGCTGTCTTCAATGATTTCTTGCATTTTCAGAACTGGTACTTCCTTTAGCCATTTGAACATTGTGTTTTTGACAGTTTCCTGATTTGTGTTATTGTAAATTCCGTGAGACCTCAATATATAAGGGGGGCACTGCCAACTATGCCGTTGGAGTGCTGATGAGTGACTATAACTGTCTTTCCTCGTCCCTGGCATCCAGCACTTCTTCAGTCCTGATGACGACTCTCAGCACTTTATGCTGCACTTTTTTCCCCATTCATTGCCGCACTCACACATTCCCATTGTCCATCTATGTCCATGAGCATTTTCTCTATGGGCATTTTGGTTGAATCTGCAAAAAATTTTCCATGTAGAATTTATTATACTATATAATGCTATACCCTCTATCCATTCAGAAGTCTGCCATCCTCTGTTTCCATAATAGGAGACATTTTTTGGAATTTCCTCTTTGAGACGATGCAAGTTCTTGGCTCTGCTTCACAAAGAATACACAACCGGTTTTCCTCACAGTACCTGAACAGGAAGAGCTGTTTATGATTCTCCGCTCTGTTCCAAATGCTTCATATTGAAAGCAGAGAAAGCTGCTTCCCCATCCCCCTGATTCTCTATCCTCCTCTCACAGGCATCTGTAGTTATCGAGACAAAAAAAAAGAAAAACCTGCTTGTGAATTTTAAATCTTATTCAATTAGGCGTTGCCTGGTAAGTTAACCTCGGTATCAGTCACGCCTCACTAAAATGGAAATACGTTTTGTGTGGGGGGAAAAAAATCGGACATTAAAGAATGCCTTTTGTCATAAATGAAATGGCAACTGCAAATATGCACCGTCGTGAAATTTAATTGTGGCTCTCTGCATGCTGACTGGCTGTGGGTGCAAAGGGAGCAGAAGTGCCAGAGAGGCGATGTGGGCAGAGGTGGTTCAATGTAGCGAGTAACGCACTGCCAGAGCAAACGAGTGAAGTCTGTGTTTATGGCCCGCTGCCAGTGTGTCATGTCCTGAATGGCAAAAAGTGTGAGTGCGCATGAAAAGACACTCAAACACACATGAGATGAGAGCACGGCGACTACACCGAATATGCTCACAACGAACATGTGTTCTTATAGTGCAATAAAGGATTGACTATTTCATGATCATAACTGATCAAACTCGTGAGGCAATGGCCAACATTTGATACCAACATTGGACTAATGAGTTTAGTGTGATGCACAAACATATGAAGATGAACTGATCCAGAGGAGTTACAGATGCAAGAGCTTGAAAACACTTGAATTCACCCACAGTAAATTAATGATCATTTATTACTCATAAACTGTACATTTCATCATTACAGCTATTTCACAGCTGATCAGTGTACGGCGCAATTAGACATTGCAATTTTATTTGTTGTGCACACAGCAGGTATATAAATACAAGGAGATCGTCTGTGGATTTGAGTTCAGAATTATAATGAGTCAAAAACGATAATAGCCATCCTGAGAGGTTATACGAAACAAAACAAAGGTCGTGTGTAGAACAGACCTGGGCCTTTCACGTCCCGCACCGTTGTTCAATGTGACTGGTGGAGTCGAGTACATGCTGCGCTGTTTTATGCATGAAGCTAGAAAACATTTGCCAAAATATGCTTTTATTCTGAAATGCTTCCATCTGCTGTGTGTGATTCTGTGGTGCTTGGGGCAGCTCAGTCCGGTAACCTTCGTTCACAGTTTGTATTTATTCAAATGGAACGGTATCGTCTACAAAACAAAACTCTCATTTTTGAATATCACATTTTCTTTGTTATTTGTTTAAAGTTACATTATTTTCCTGACACACATTTGCTAATTACAGATTATAAATGATGTTGTTTTCACATGCATTTAAGTTTCTTGATAAAATGGTGTGAGGAGTCATTGTTACTGAAATAAATGTGATATAGATATAAATAAAGATATAGTAAATAAATATGTATAATACATGTTAGAAGAAAAAAAAAACTCCAGGATGATTTCATTGAATGATAACAACGGATCTTGATATAACAAAGTCTCTCTGGCCCATTTCTTACATGGCCCAACCCTGGCGCAGATCCATTGATGAAGTCGCATGTTGTAGCCGAGCACCTCCTCAACTTCATGTCTATGTCTGCTTCCACTTATTAATGTAATCCAGTTCAGGTGTTTAATTCTTGAGAATACATAAGTAATGATGTGTGTGTTTTACGTAGATAGATACATAGATAGATCAGAGTGATAGATAGAAAGAAGGCTTGTAGGTTCCACTCTACATTTTGTGGTAACAGTGGACTGTGTCCCTCTAATTAACTGCTAATTATTTTGAGGACTGTAAAGGCTTGATAAAGGACAGCGAGGCTTATTAAAGTGCACGTGTTGTTGCACATTATTCTTTTACAGTGGAATTTTAATCCCAGTCTGCAAGGTTGATTGAGCCGGGTGTGTGGTGTTGGCACTCTCTCTCTCTCTCTCTTGCTCCCTGAGTGTGTGTGTGTTGTGTGTGTGTGTGTGTGTGTGTGCGTGCGTGTGTGTACATGCTCATATTCCGGAGCCGCAATTAACGTTGTGAGCAGCAGGGACGGAGCGGCGTTCGAAGCGGGTAAGTTCTTGTACCCCAAACGTTTCTTTCTCTTCATCACACGACAGAGACGACGCTCTGTTCCTGCCCTTTAAAGCGGCGACCTCAACGCCAAAGAAAAAAATGTGGCATTTCCTTATCATATTTGTATATGCTGGTGCCGGAGGGCCTGCCAGCCTAAAGACAGCGAGCGGGAATGAAAAAAAACAAACCCGCCCTCCTCCCATCCCCCTTCCCTTCGTCTCCCCATAGGGATTCGATGGAGATATCCCACAATGCCAGAGCCCATCAGCTCCTACGGGCCTGTCGAGGGAGAGAGCGCCTGCCTCTCTGCTCTGCACATACACAGCAAACATCTCTAGTTGGGGCCAGTGATGCAAAACACAGGTCTATATTGCAGCTGTAGAAGGACAGGGCAGAGCAACATTTGCATTGTGTGGCCCCCCTCACTCAATCAGACGCTGCAGCTGCTCTTATGCATTTGGAACGAAATTGATCTTATTTTTTTTTTATCCTGTTTTGTTTTATCTTCATAAAACCCACAAAGCAAATGTCATGAACCATATGACGTGACACTCAAGACAGTCACTTCATTCGATGAGTTCCTTAAAGGTGCAGTGTCTAAGATTTCTGTCATTTTGATCACCTCTAGAAAAGATTACAAAACAATTACATACTGACATGTTAATGTCGACCGTAGACTTCAGTTGTCATGAAAACTCAAAAGATGGTTAGTATGTCCCCTCTGGGCTACTGTAAAAACATGCCGGCCTCCGTATAGAGGACCCGCTCCTCATGTGAATATACATTAATGGGCTCATTTAAGGCTAATTGGAACAAAACTACATTTAGGTGATTACACAAATGTCAGTATGTAATTGTTTCATAACGATTTTTTTCTACCAATAGATATGACAAAAATGACAAACATCTTACACACTGCTCCTTTAAATAATAAGTTTTAGCCAGTTATAGTCCAACACTAACAAGCTGAAAGGGGCAAAGTGCCATGTATCATAATATGCACTATGCAATTAATGAATTCCTGTCTCACATTTGTATACTGTGAAAAGTACCGCGGTACATTTTAATGTCCTCTTCCAGCTCTAACAATAGCTTGACGCAGCATATAAAAATAATGAAGCTGCGTTGCTACTTTCTTAAAGGTGCAGTGTGTAAGATTTCAGTCACTTTTGAGTTTTAATGACATCTGAAGTCTACCACAGGTTCTCCTACACGTTCGGAGGGGTGAGGGTGAGGGTGAGGGTGAGGCGATGGATACGACATGCAACTTCACCTCTAGATGTCACCAAATCGCACACACTGCACCTTTCAGACAGCCTGAAATTGAAACCGTGTATCTTGTGTCTGTGTATTGTCTTCATCTTCTACCGTTTGGCCAGTAAGCTTGGTCGTGGGATATCTCGACCGGTGCACATGGGCAATGTTCCCTCTGAGCCGCGCGCTTACGCGATCGCGCACTGCTCCCGCGTTCTGCGCGCACAGCAAATCTATGCAGCGCATAAAATAAAATCTCCCACCTGAAGTGTAAATAAAGTAAACACATAACCATTTTGGTGGCAACAAGTGGTAACTACAGATAAAACAATGACTAACACTGTCCAGTCAATATGATGCGGTTCAATATAGCGCCAGACCACAACAGGTGTCATTTGCTAAAAATCATGTTATATATTATTTACTTATTTACATGTCAACATGTCATTTCTGTCTCTACATGGCCGTGGTTCTATTTCTCCTCGGCTCTCTGTCTCACAGCGGAGTCTCCATCCGCGCAAACACACACACACACACACACACACACACACACACACACACAGACATGAGCGCGCTTGTTCAGCATCCAGAAATGATCTTGAAGTGGCACATTTGGACCAGCTGATGCGCTTAAAGTCAAAGCCAGAAGCAGACGGGGCCATGAGAAGGACAGATGGGAAAAATAAGGTGAATTTTAAGTCCCCGATCTAGATTATTCTAGTGTCATTTATTCAGAATTTAACATTGATGGATATTAATCATTAAATGCCGTTACTAGATTATGAGTAGTAGAAATGCTAATAAAAACTGTAATTATATATTTTACAGACAAAGATTTACAGGAATTGACACTATATCACATGCTTGCGCTTCAGCACACACCTCGTTGTACAAAATGTGAATGTTTTAATGTGAACAAAATTTGATCTCTGAAAGGTCTCGAGCCTTGACTGATCTGGCAGTGGGTCCTGGACCAACCCAGAGACCAAGATGGACTCAACCAAGATGGACTTAAACATTTAAACATTTACCTTTATAAATTGTGTACTGTTATTGCATATTCTATGTAACATCTATTGCACATCTGTCCGTCCAGGGAGTGGATCCCTCACCTGTGACTCTCCCTAAGGGTTCTACCTTTTCTTTTTTCCCTGTTCCCTGTTTTTTTTTTTTTTTTCGCTCTGGATTTTTTCCTGACCCTTGCTGAGGCTCTAAGGACAGAGGATGTTACCCACCCTCTGAAGCCCTGTGAGACAAACTGTGATTTTTGAATGCAGGCTACACACATCAAATTTGATTTGATTTGGACGGGTGTGATACTGATGTGGCCCCAGTGTGTATGTCTGATGTTGTTTACAGTGGTCCAAGGAATTCTCAGGGAGTTTGTGTGTATGCTCAGACACATGAAAAATTAGGGGGAACATTGCACATAGGGCCACTGGGGGTATCAGTGTCAGGGCCAGTGACACTGCAGTAGTGGCAGGAAATATAATGTTTAATTCACAAGAAATATGTTTCAAAGCACTACACCTCCAGTCCAGGAGGTGGCGGTAAGAGGAAGTTGAAGGCCTGTTAATTGAGTAGCAATAGCTTGAAAAATGGCTTTCAGCTTTCTAAACAACTGACATGCCGCTGACTAGCTAGTGGCACCACTTGTTGGTACTTGGTGGTACCACCGTGACCGCTGTGGTCCTTCAGCTTCCTAGTATTGTTTTGCACCTTTAATGGTCTGTTTGTCAGGTGTGGTTTCAATCATTTTACCGTTTTGTGAAGCCCTTTGAGATAATGTGTGTAAAAAAATGTGGTGCTTGATAAATAGAATTGACGTGACTTGGGTGCATCTCACACTGGCGCTCTTCGATCTGCTTTGGACGAACCCTGGTCCGCTTCCACTGATAGTTTGGTTCCTTTAGAGTGGTGTTATTCAAACTCGAGTGCGGACCAAACATGCAAACTCTGGTGAGCCATGGTGCGGTTCGCTTACAGTGTGAAACGGACCATCCAGCGAACCAAAGAGAGCATGTGACCTGGAGTGCAGTGCATTTTGGTCGTCATAGACTCTCGCTTTCTAACCTGGACTATCCTGGTGTGAATGCATCCTCGGCATGAATTCTGGAATTGCCAGAGAAAATTTCGAGCACATGGAGGGTGGAGAGCGACTAAGTTCTCTCTGAGCAACTGTAGAGTAACAATCTTTTTTGGCCAAATTGGAACCTTACCAGTATGTAAAGTAAAGAATGCTGATATCAGTCAGTGTGCATACTGCCAATGATGTCAGTGATTCTCAAGTGGTGGGTCGCGAGGCAAAAGTGTGCCGCAGACTCATTTTCAGTGTGTCGCTGGCGAGAAAAAACCCGATAGAAGAATAGCCATGCCGTTTGTTTACATATGCTAATTGACCATAACGAAGGAACTGCCTCACCGAACGCCACCGATTCATTCATTACGATATGTTGCATTCACACCTTGATCCAACGCCGCATGTCACACGCGTGCTCGTGAATGAGATCCGTTCCGATCATCTTTTAATTGTTGTGTCATTTATTTCCGTGCAGCTAATTAATATCATGAGACCTGAGGGAGCTATTTTAGTGTATTAAAACATCAACTGGCGGATATATGCACTCGAGCAGCAATTATACCCCCTGCCCAAATAACTCGTCAGACACTCCCCAGGTGACACGAACATTTCAAATATGATTAACAGCGGTCCCTTCCATCTGGCTGAGGTTTTAAATTGCATGCCGCACAGGCGATATCTGCAGACTCACTCCGTAAGCCGGACTATAACAGCAGATAAATGAAGAGCACGGCTCCAGTGCGAGGCAATCTGCCGATGCGCTATCACTTCCCACGTGGTGCTTCATTGGAATTCAAAGAAACATGAAAACAGATGAAGATTGGGGCCCCTGTCTGTCTCAGCTGCAAGCCTCCCACCCAGACTGACAGCGGCGGCTCAGCAGTCAGATAGACAGCGGGATAATACCAGCCACTGTGAAGCTGTGCAGCACTTCCAACTGTCTGCTTCCCTTCAGGCTGGGACTCAACTGATGCATGGCTGAGGGGTTCGAGCGTGGCGGATAAAGAGCACATGACAGACCCCGAGAGGCCAGGGGGGACTGTGTCACTTCTCTCCCAGGGGATACATGCTAAATCAGTAGAGGAGGTGGCTCAGGAGGCCCATCCCTGGCCTTATGAGATAGTTAGCATGCGCTGGCCCCTCCCTACCTCTTGTTTCCCATTTAAAAGCTGACTGGGGCTCCGATAACGGATGGCGCCACAGGTAATTGGAAAATTGGCAGGCCTGTCAGGGAGATTTGGTGGATGGCATGAATGTGTACGATGGCGAGGTTCATGAGGTGTCACCCCTCAGCTAGATTTATACATCAGCCCTATGGACCATCACCAGTAAGTATCCAGACTGCAGAGCGAAAGTGGCACATTGCTCTTGGGGAGAGACCGCACATCGAGACTGCTGCGGAAGCTGCTGCGACAAGGTTCCTGTTGGTAAAGAGATGATGGATCAGCCAGCCTCTGCATTATCCCCCGACCATAATTTACTGTCTACGCACGACTTGAGCGCTGCTCCGAAAACAACTCTGCACAACATCCGCAACTCTATTAGTTATATTAGAATATGATCTTCATCCTCATTGCGGGTTCTGTGACAGTCTAATGTCAGACTCCGACAAGATGAGTTAGGATTTAGATAACTTCACATATATATACTTGGTGTGCAGCACCTTTATGACATTCATGCATTAGATATGTTGAAAAGTTTTTGTGACAAGTTAAAAACTATCAACCCATCCAGACTTCGAGTGAAGAATTGTTCAATGGTTATTGATTTTGTTCTGTGTAGTAGGGTCTTGGCTTGTTAAGTTTAGAGCCAGTATTTATATCTATGTATAATTTGCTATTTTTTTTATTTTATTTAGATTTCCGAATAGACAAGATCTTTACCCCTTGCAGTCTGAAGGTCCTCACTGGCAGTAAAGGTCCCAACACCCCGTAGATCTTGGATGCTCTAGTCTCAGCGGTTGTTTTCGGCCCAAATCCTCAGTTGTCTTCTAAGGCAGTGGTTCTCAGCTGGTCTGGCTTCGGGACCCACCATCACCTCTTGATGACACATTTTGTCATGTGTCATCTCCAATGGCTTATTTGGAGAGTGGCGGGGTATTTCTACCATAGCACATTGGGCCATGGGGATGTCAGTGTCATCCCACTGGATTCAAACCAGTCACCTTGGCTCCCAAAGGTGTCTGCTCGACTAACTTAGCCACTGCCACTCTTAAAAACGTTACATTTCTCAAATGTATTCATATTTTATTATTCGAGAAATGTCTTGAATTTAACTGTTTGTATAACATCTAGTTTGACAGTGGTAGAAGTTTAGGAAAAGCTTCCTTTTTGTACTTCTAGCCATTTGCTTAGAGCCGAACATGGACCGGTGGCATGTTTCACAGTTCATGGGAGCTGTCTCGGTATTATGGGACAAGCTTCCACAAAATATGTAAATGATTTAATTTTAAAAAAGGAAAAAAAATATTTCTCTTAGAGTACAATACATCTTCTTTATCAACAAGGTCTCTTTGCATACCCAGGCTTCTTAAGGTCATCTTTTCAAAGCCCAGTTTCTCTGTAAACACAATATACTATGCACAATCAGGACTGTATTTAAAAAAAAAAGTGGAAAATCATTATTCTATCCTACATTTGTGTGAGTATTTGCATATCGTTGTAAAAGCAGTTCTAAATGACAGGGAATTCGAATCGGCTTTGTGTCTGCTCTGAGCCGGAGGGCTGTGGATTCACAAGGTGTTGTGGGCTGCAGATCGTAACCTGGTAATCACACATTCTGGTGTGTAGATGTGTTTATTAACCTTTGGAGAGGGGATAATTGTGTCTGTCAGAGTCGTTTAATCACCAACGCAGCTCTCATCACTGTCACTTTCACTTTGTCTGCTTTGCTAATTCGGCTGGCTCCCGGGTCAGACCTCCTGCTCTGTGCAGGGCCATCAGCTGGACTGTTAGCCATCGCTGTTTGAGCTTCTTTTAGAATTTCTTTGAAGAATTTACGTAAAAATGTAAAAGAATTTGTGAATTACGCGGATGGAGGAAAGGTGTGATTTTGTGGACACTGATAAATTGAATAAAACAACACTATAATTGGAATGATGCAAAATCGTTGCATATATATTGCATATAAAATGTGAATATGATGTTTTTGTTTTTATTTTTAGCTGTTCAAAATTTGGCAAGGCTTCATTCAGATTACCAGGCTGAATGGACTGGAATTCACTTCTTTCAGTAGATGTGAAAAGTATTCGATTTTTTTCCAGGCTCATCATTTCCAAATTTCAAAACTGAGTGACATCACTTTACAAGCCAATCTGACTCATCAATTATATGTATATATATATACCAAAATCTATAATTTTATGAATATCAATGCATTTTCATTCCTATTTTTTAAAACCAAATTTAATTGGCTTAATTGCCTTTTCAAAATTGCTTCATTCCTCTATATTGCAATAATTTTACTCTTTATCTTGAGCCTCCGATCTCCCGCAGCACCGGTCTAGGAAGAGCTATATACCATTGGCTCATTTTCGACGGGGGAAGACAGAGCCCCCCCCCCCCCCCCCCCCCCCG
>JAFBJT010037978.1:19364-30347 GCA_016785325.1 Chascanopsetta lugubris | reverse complement strand
TTGATGTTTTCATGACTTTTCTATTTGTATTTTCATGTCCCCTCTATTCTTCGTATAAACATGTTTTAATTAATACATTAATACAACACTGCCCCCCTCTGGTCTGATGACGTCAGAGAGAGACAGACACAGGGAGACAATGAGAGAGACAGACAGACAGACAGACAGAGAGAGAGAGAGAGAGAGAGAGAGAGAGAGAGAGAGAGAGAGAGAGAGAGCTTAATCAAGTCTTGATGACCTCTACAGTACAGTTTTACATTCACCCAGTCACACAAACAAACCGTGCATCAATTTGCAGCACTTTGTATCTACAGGGGACAATGTGAAATTCTTGTGTCTTGCCAAAGAAATCGAACCCCTGACCTCCTGGTCAGAGAACAAATAATGATTGTGTAATTTTGAGATAAGATAGAATTAAATTGAAAAAAATAACGTAATTGTTGAAGTCACTGTAAAGAGCTGGTAGATGTTTAATAGCTTTTTCCAGTGTACGAGATTTTAGCTTCATAATAAATATTATATCATATGAATATGATCGCATTATAATAAATAACTTCATTTTAACACTGACAAGGTTTGAGTTGGTTCTGATTGACCTAGTCAGGTCAGTGTCCCCTTGATCTTCAGCCAGGACTGATGTGGTCAGAGGGTGAAGAAGTGGTTTGAGGTAGGAGATGCTCACATACATAGCATCTGTAAAATCCAGGAGAGGATGCAGTGCCTTGTGAACAGACTCCAACACCTCAATGTCCTGCCAGGTTGGGATGAGGGAGCGTGAATATCGGTCACCTGACAGTACCTGAGAAATGGCTTTGAGCTGCTCTAGCACCCTGGCCATCATCATTCCTTTGGATCCCCATCTTGTTGGGTATTCAGTGATGAGGCTGCGCTCAGGAAGTTTGAGCTCCCTCTGTGCTTCAGTCATTGCTGCCTTCTTCTTCCAACTGTGGAAGGAGTGACCCACCACCTTCTTGCACAACCCTATAGCTCTTGGCACTCTGTCATCTTTGAGTGCATGTCCTGTAATAGAAAAGAATATAAGAACACTGTAATTTATACAATTTGACTGGTGTGATACAAGGTTATCAACTTTGGAAATAAATACACACATTCACATTCTCTCCCTCCACCTCTTACACACACGCACACGCACACACACACACACACACACACACACACACTCCCTGTCGGCTGGTACTTTGCTTACTTGAAGTTAAAGCACTGGTCGTTGGCATTCTGGCTTTGTGGTGTCTTTTTAACTGTTGAAAAAGGTTCATAGGCAGGTTCTGCACAATACCTGGCATTGCGCAGCATCTTCTTCTTTAAAGCTAAAATAATTCCACACAACTGACGTGCTGCCAAACGTTCAGCTGTGTCAGCTTCTGTTGAGCCTGAGGCCATTGTGCAACAGGTTTATGTGCAGTGTTGCCTGCTCTGCTTTGCTCCACTCCGCTCACTCGCAAGTCACGTGACCAGATCACGTGACCAGTCACATCGCAGCCTTTGCGGTTCGAAAATTGCGTTTCGTCATCTAGCGATATAATCTAAATGATCTCTAAAAAAGATACATCAATTATTTCATCAATTTAATCGAAGCGGAGTGATATTATAAGAAGCGTACCGATAACTAAAACGTTCAATGTTGAAAACTGTACCTCAGCAAGGAGCTGATAACGTGCATCTCGTGAAGTATGTGTGTGTTGTGAGAGAGAGGGTGCTTGTGTGTGTGTGTGTGTGTATGTGTGCGCGCGCACAAGCGAGCGTGTGCATGTGCGTTTGTGTGTGTGCGTGGCCATGTTGCCAGATTGTCAGAGTCCATAAGAAACAACAGG
This sequence comes from Chascanopsetta lugubris, assembly GCA_016785325.1. Lineage (NCBI taxonomy): Eukaryota > Metazoa > Chordata > Actinopteri > Pleuronectiformes > Bothidae > Chascanopsetta > Chascanopsetta lugubris. The sequence goes on along the minus strand of JAFBJT010037978.1, from coordinate 28,515 downwards.
GCCTTATTAAAGACGGACACTCGGTAAAGATCGATTTTGTTTGGCTGTCTGTGTTGTAAGTGGGAGGGCAGGCGACTGTGACAGCATACTCAGGCTGATTAGACACACGGGCAGGAGGCGGGAACTGTGACTGACTGATGGTCACTCGTGACAGGAGGCGGCACAGGCTGAATGAAGAAGAAGAAGCTGTACTCGCATACACACCCTGTGGGATTTGTCTTTCCCCGAAGGTTGACGAGGGTAGGTTGAACCGAGCCCTTGCCTCTGCTCTGCCAGGGCTCTGACGACAGAGGTGGAGAGTGTGTTCCTTCCTCCTGCGACGCAGATAGACACGCTGACGGAGCGGGAACACCATTGATTAAACTCACCCGTTGGCTTATCCAAATGTGTGTCACGGAACAAGCTGCTGCCAGCGAGCTGCTCATCTCGCCAGCGGCTTGTAAGTGAAGAGGTTTGGGGCTGTTTTTGTTGAAGGTTTAGCCTAAAGCATCCTTTGCTTCTTTCAGTCACTGTCTCCTTCTCTTCTCTGCTACTCGGCTCTTCCTCTGCTCTCTATGTGTCGTGCCGTTATACGGCCAAATCGTGAAGAGGATCTGCTATATGAATACGAACCATTTACCATTTCGAGCTGCACAGCTTGCAGGTAGCCGCTCCAGGTGGTGTGACTCAGAAATCCAGCTATATGTTCAGTCTGAATTTTACGCCAGCAGGTCTGCATCATAGACTGTGTATAAAGATGGACGTTGCGCCAGTGATGTCACCTGGTTGTTTCTGCAGAGTGCTTTTTAGGCAAATCGTGGGTGAGTCCCTTCAAATCAAATCAAATCAAATTTTATTCATAGAGCCCATATTCACAAATCACACTTTGTCTCACAGGGCTTCACAGGTTGGGTGACATCCTTTGACCTTAGACCCTCAGCAAGGGAAAGGAATAACTACCAGGGAAAAATCCTTTTAGCAGGGGAAATAAAATAGGATAGAAACCTCGAGGAGAGTCACCGGCGAGGGATCCACTCCTAGGATGGACAAACATGCAATGGATGTTCAATAGAATGTGTAATAACAATACACACATTCTGAATGTAAATGTAAATGTTTTAGTCCATCTTGATCTCTGGGTTCATCGTGGTTCGTCCACATGCCCAGGACCCACTGCCAGATCAGTCATGGCTTGAGACTTTGGGATGGCGTATTGGCTTCACCCCATTCACCAACAGCAGCATAACTGGAAAACAATGGAGTGCAGGGACTCCTGAGAAGTGGATTATTAACATGTGGTGCATGTGCCTTTATGGGTTAAATGTAGTAGGAGGGACACAGGATTTGTGGCAGAGATGAGGACAGAGTGATGAGAAAGGGGGTGAAGGAAGAGTGCTCAATCTATGTGCTCATTCTTAAGTGCATGATGTGAAATTGCCCCCGGCAGTCTAGGCCTTTGGCAGCATAATGTGCGGACTAACTCTGATCTAGTTTTGACTATAAGTTAAGTCAAAATGGTATGTTTTGAGTCTCAGCTTAAAGGTAGAGAGAGAATAAGAACTGTAGGTGGGAGCTGGTTCCACGGGAGAGGAACTTTGTGGCTAAAGTTTCTACCACCTGTTCTATTTTTATCAACTGGGAATGAGCAGTAGGCCTGAATTTAGACACTGAAGTGATCTATTTGGATGATACGAGTGATAAGTTCTCTAATGTAAGACGGGGCTTGATTATTTAGGGCCTTGCAAGTAAGAAGTAGGATTTTAAATTCAATTCTACTTTTTACTGAAAGCCAGTGTAAGGAAGCCAAGACGGGAGATATATGACCTCGTCCTTTGGTTCCAGTCAGTACGTGAGCTGCAGCATTCTGGACCAGTTGGAGACTTTTCAGGGACCTACTGGTACATCCTGACAATAAAGAGTTACAGTAATCCAGCCTAGAAATGATAAACGCATGAATTCGTTTTTTCAGCGTTGAGACACAAGGACACAAGGTAAGGTTTAGCAAGCTTTACTGTAGCGTTGTAGCAAGCAAACAGGAACAGGCAGGAGTCGGTGTCGAGGTACAAAACAATAGTCAGGTTACCAAATGCAAAAGACAAAGGCAGGTCAGGGACAGACAGTGTCAGGACCAGGCATGCAGAACTAGGAACGCAAGAGAGTATGCACAAAGACATTACAATCTGGCAGATTGGAAGTGGCAGACTGAGGGTTATGTAGGGAAGGTGTAATGAGTCCAATGAGTGGCAGCTGTGAGATGTGGGTGGGGAGAGGAGCAGAGTTAGTAGCAGGAGGGGAGGGGGAGAGAAAGAGCTGGATCGTGACAACAACAAGGTGAACATATTCCCCAACCAAAAACCTTGGTGCAACACCAATATCAAAGCACGACTCCAGGCCAGGGATTCAGCACTGAGGTCAAGAGACAGGGAGGCCTACAGGAAGACTAGATCATACCTGAACAGAGGTATCAAGGCTTCTAAAACAAAGAACAGAAAGCAGATAGAGGTCAATTTCAAGGAAAACAACCCTGCTCCACGTGGAAAGGCATCCAGAACATTACGGACTATAAACAGTGCCACAACACCCCCTCCTCTACCAGCGCTTATCTCCCGAACCAACTCAACGCCTTCTTCTCCCGCTTTGAAGAGGACAGCAGACAGGCAGAGGACACACAGCTGACACCATCAGAGCGTGACCAGCCCCCCACCATCCAATAACATCAGGTACTGCGAGTCCTGCGTGGCATCGACATCAGAACAGCACCAGGACCGGATGGAGTACCAGGGAGTGTGCTTAAATCATGTGCCCATCAGCTTGCTGCAGTATTCACTAACATCTTTAACCGTTGCCTGCAGCAAGCTACAGTCCCCACCTGCCTGAAAACTGCCACCATAATCCCCGTGTCCAAATCCTCTGCCATCACAGGGTTGAATGATTTCTGGCCTGTGGTCCTGACACCGGTGAGCATGAAAGGCCCATATCCCACCCGACTTTGACCAACACCTACTTTGCCTATAGGTCCAACAGATCCACAGACGACGCCATCTCCATCACCCTCCACGCCGCTCTCAGCCACATTGAAAGCCCACAAACATACATCAGGATGCTGTTTGTTGATTTTAGCTTGGCATTGAACTCTTATCAGCCCCAGCCGACCGATCAACAAACTGCAGACACTGCAACTAGGAACCTCTCTCTGTCTGTGGATTAAGGACTTCCTGACCAACAGACCTCAGCATGTCAGGATGGGCACCTCCATCCTCCTCAATATTGGTGTTCTGGACTGTGAACACCACCCACATTATTAAAAAGGCCCAGCAGCGTCTCTTTTTTCCTGAGATCGCTGAAGAGGAACAAAGTCCCTCCACCTCTGCTGAAAAACTTGGACCACTGCACAATAGAGGGTGTCCTGACCTGTGGATGTACAGTGTGGTATGCCAGCTGCACCGCATACGAGGAGAAACAACTGCAGCGGGTCACCAAGACTGCTCAGTGGATCATTGGCACCCCACTCCCGCCTCCTCCGACGGGCCACAAAGATCCGGGACGACCCCACCCACCCAGGACACTCTCTTTTCACCAGCCTTCTCTCTGGCAGACTCAGAGTCATGTGAGCACACACCAACAGACTTAAACACAGCTTCTTCCCCATGGCTGTCAAGAGACTGCTGCAGGAACCAGGACACACACGGACACACACACACACACACACACACACACACACACACACACACACTCACCCACATCCACTACTACCTCCCAGTCCAATAAATGGACCACTGCATCAACTTTTCTTTGCACTAACTTTAATAGAGACTATTTATATACATCTTTTTTTTCCAGCATTTTAATATTTATTACTTATATCACTTTTGCTTTTGACATTGTAGCTGCTACAAGAGATGCTGCCAAACTGAGTTTTGTTGTATTTTTATGTGGATTGACAATAAAGCTTCTTATCTTATATCATCTTCATTACATACTGACATTTTCATGAATCTATAGTAACCAATTTTTTTTTTTAAATGAGCCCATTTATGAGCCCACATGAGGAGTGGGTCCTCTCTACGGGGGCCACCATGTTTTTGCAGTAGCCCCGAGTGGATGTACTAAACATCTTTTGAGTTTGAATGACAATTGAAGTCTCCCATTGGTTCTCCTGCATGTTCAGAAGGTCGAGGATGAGGTGATGGATACAACATGCAACTTCACCTCAAGATGTCACCAAATCTTATACACTGCACCTTTAAGTGTATCAGAATGACAGAATACGGTGAAGCCACAGTGATCGTCTCTGTGTCTATATTTCCCCATTTCCTCCATCTGTCCTCCTCTATCTCAGTGTGAGAGCCATGTGTGTGTATGTGTGTCCACACATGTTTGGGCAACACCACCTTGCAACACCATGATTAAGTGTTTGAATAATTGATATTTACATCCCTCATCAAGTCTCAGTCTTCTGCTCCGACGGGCTCCAGCTCTATTTTGATGCCCTAGAATCCCCCTCTCCTCTCTTCTACTCCAAACATGAAGCTGATCTAGTATCTCTCACTTTGGGTCCTGCACATGGGGGGGTCCTCGGGGCCAGTTGGGGTTCTAAATCATGTTGAGTGGACACTTCAGCCCAACGAAGTGTAGCCTGGTGTTGATGGGGTTTCCAGTGAAGAGAGCAACCCTCTGCACGTTGCGAGAAGTCCGATTGTAAAGCAAGTTGTTGTGATGGTGGGGATTACAAGCATGTGTGATTTCTTTCTGTAAAACCCGAAGGGTAACTTCTGGTGCAGACGGATGAAGCACAATAGGAAGTGAAAACCACCGGGGGCTGACTCTGAAAGGGAGCAAATCCCCATAGACTCCCATGTTAAAATGACCAACTTGAATGAAACATGTTTAAAGCCGGGTAAAGCCTGGTCAATCAGTCGCATGTTTTCCCGTGACAACTGTATGGGGTAACTCGCTTATTTTTTATTTTATCGGTGTTTGAAATTACGCATAATTAAGGGGGTGGACTCTTGACTGAGACAGCTGAGCTGACCTTGTTCAGGCACTCTGCGGGTGAGGTGAGGGCACCTTCCGTCTCTTCGGCCGATTTTGAATGAACCAGGAACCAGGAGGAGTTAGGATACGGCAAGATGGCGACAAGGGACTCACCCGTAGTGTGACACAAAACCACTCGGCTGAATCCAACGGGTGACGTCACGGACGCTGCGTCCATCTTCATATACAGTCGATGGTGAAACCTCCAGCCCTCGCCTGCATCCATCCATCTCTCTCTCTCTCTACCTCTGTTACTCTTCTATACACAATCATTGATTCGCTCACCAGCTGGTGATGCATAGAATTAAAGATGTCATGAAAATAAATGAAATGCTATTTTGTATCCATGGAGTCTGGAGAAATGATGGCCAGGAGGTCTGTCGTGTGCTGGCACCGTACTCTGTTGATCATGAAAATCCATTACCATATTGCTGACATTAGCCTGCTCTTGCACACCGTAAGCCACCATAAATCACTCAATCACTCCCCAAGGAGGTGGGAGCTGCTCCCACCTGCGCATGGCGGCTGGGGATGAGGAGTAACATGCAGCAGGTCTGAAATGAACTTTGAGATATTTAGGGGAGGAACCAGAGTGCAGTCGATGGGTAAAATGAATGAAAGAATGCATGAATCATAATACGAATGCAAAGCTGGGGCTGCGTGAAAGAGAATGTGTCTCACACGTGGAGAGCCGCAGCTATTGATCATTTTTGTGATTGATTTCTCTACCGATTCTTTTCTTCTATTTTATTCAACGATTCTTTGAACCGGTGAAAAGAAATAGTGCAAATGTGGAAAACGCATGTCTGAAAATGACGTGATCGCTATCCGACTCATCACCTGATATTTTCGTGTGTAGTCGGCCTATAGACACCATCACTGGGAAAGCAAGTGAGTGTGCACGTTTGTGTCGACATGTTTTTCCAACAGCCCAGAGTGGACGTACGAAACATCTTTTGAGGTTAAATGACAACTTTATATTAGATTAGAGTCAATGAATCGATCAATCGTTTCAGCTCTACACATGTGTTACACTGCTGGAGTTTAGTAGAGTGGGGTGGAAGCAGACAGCGAAGAGACCAGACTTGACAGACAGACAGAATCAGAGTGTCAGTTTGTTAATAAAGGCACAGTCTGTCAGCAAATCTGCCGCTTCCTCTCTGGATGAATTTACACACATTGTTGAGCAACAGTGATTTACATTTTAGCCCAAAGCCAAACAGACACACACACACACACACACACACACACACACACACACACACAGGGGAAACGAGATTCATTTTCATCTATTTCCCCGTTAAACATGAGAAAGGAGGAATTCCCCAAAGAGAGTGCGGCGCTTTGATATCTACAGCTCTGTGCCTGTAAATAGGTTAGGTAAAGGCAATCTGTGTGTGTGTTCACACAGTTTTTTTTTTGGATCATTTAAGATCTGCACATGCATGTGGAGCTGTCACCTGGGGGGGGTGGGGGGGTATACTGTTTCTGGCAGGAAGTTATGGGTGGGAAAGTGTGTGTGTGTGAGAGAGAGAGAGAGATAGAGAAAAAGAGAGTATGTTTCTTCTTCCCTTTTCCTGATGAGGCCTCTACTGAATGTTCCTTGTAGCCATTCAGGCAGTCAGGGAGCCGTGCGGAGAAGCCAAAGCAGCTCAGAGCCCCGTTTTCCTATGTTTCCCCTCCTGCAGCGTGCTGGCGTGTTGGCCGGTGGCCTGGCCGGCTGCCTACTGCATTAGCTGCACTGCTGTTCTTAGAGGCCTCCAGGTCCAGCGCAATAGCTGCTGCTTTATCCACCAGACAGCCGCAGTAACCATTTTGAGCCGTTGTGTATATGTGGAACGGCCATTGCCAAAGTTGAAGGCCCAATTTTTTTTTGTTTTTCCTCCTTCAAACGCAAACTTCAAGACATTTGAACAAGTATAATCACCCCAATGTATGGCTTGTTTTTCCATAACACAGCTTCCACAGCTTAATGTTTTATTTTTTTTCCATTACCTTTAAATGAGCCCATTAATGTATATTCATATGAGGAGCGGGTCCTCTACATAGAGGCCGCCATGTTTTTCACAGTAGTAAAAGTGGACGTAATCAACATATTTGGACTTTTATTGAAAACTGGGGGCTACCATAGGTTCTCCTCCACGCTCAGAAGGGTGAGGATGAGGTCATGGATACAATATGCAATTTCACTTTTAGATCACCCAATGTTACAGATCAGCTATATTCAGACAGAGGAAGGTGCTTGCATAGGAGAAGAGGCAAGTTGCCTCTGCATTTTGGCATCGGTCCTTATTGCCAGACGTTGGCAGTTCTGTAGTCGTTCCGTGTTGTCATCTTTGTGGGTGTTCTCTTACGATCACATATGGGCCCACAGAAATCTTTTTCTTGAAATGTACAGATACGTCACCTCTGGATATATCCACGATCTGTAGATATTTCTGAAAGCATCTTCCATGATCACATCCCAGCTGGATCGCACCAGTTAACTTTTACCTTTACGTCCAAGAGAAGAATTTGGCATCGTCATCATGGTTGTTTCAGTTGAACATGTAACAAGACTTGATACTCTGCATGATTTGTACTGGCATGTGTCTGGCCAGTGGAGCTGCAGTAAATGCTGTGTTGAAATGTTTTTTTTTCTTTTCCATGATAGTTACATATGTTGAAAAAAAGTGAATTGGAAAATCATGTTTTAGTGCGTCAGAATTATGTTTGATGGAAGAGTGAGAAATAGAGCAGGAGCAAGAACTATGGTCATAAGTGAGGAAAATATTCAATTCAGTTTGATGACCAGAGTCTGCTTGGTTTACGATTCTCTGACCTCATTCACTTGGATCTTGATATGGAAACCTGACACAGGTGTGGTGCGAGTGCAGGTTTTACGAACAGAGATTTTGCTAATGGAATAATCATTTAGTATGTCCACTCTGGGTTACTGAAAAAAACATGACGGCCCCCTCTTGGTATAAATACACATTAAAAAGCTCATTTTTAGGTCATGTGAAATGAGCGTTACACATTCAGGTGGTTTTACGTTATCCATGCATATTCAATCAAATCAAATTGTGCAGAAAATGTACCTAACTTGGCTTTAGCGTGTCTATTTGTATGTATGTTGAGACATGTTTTGAATTTCCAGTAAGAAATACACACAGAACTCTCAGCTGCAGTTACACTATAACCATAAAGATCATCATGCCTCGATATCTGCAGGATATAACCCGGCGCTTCTTTTGTTGTCGGCCAAAGTGCAACAATATGAGGCTGTTAAAAGGTGTGATAGTGAACTTTAACCTCGTGTTCGTGTTCTCAGCTTTATTCCTTCCCTCACACACATGGTCCCGCTAACTCATCCATCTACAGGGACACGTCTTGTCCTCTGATCTCTTCTAGTTAATCTTATACCCGTTTGTCACTTCTTCACTGGTGCACTCCGCTCTACTGCTCTCCGCTGAGTCGACGCTGTAGTTTAGCTGCTGTGCATCGTGGAACTGGTGGGTCTCACATTACTATACTTGTAGTTGGTGCTGGTAATATTTACCTTTGTTTCATTTACCGATGCAATTGATGCGTTTTTTTTGTTCCTTATTTGTTTGCTTTATCAATCAAAAGATCATTTAACCTCATATATGCTCCCTGTTATTGTGTTTGATGGTGTCTGGTTTTACCTCGTTATTAAAAGGTGCAGTGTGTAAGATTTGGCATGCTATAAGATGTTTGAGCTGTAGTATGTCCACTTATACTACTTTAAGAACATGGCAGCCTCCATAGAGAGGACCCTCTCCTCATGTAAATAAACATGAATGGGTTCATTTAAGGTTAATTAAAAAAAATTAAAAAACGAATGAAACATTCACTTGATTATAAATCCATGAAAATGTCATATGTAATTGTTTTGTAATATTTTTAGAAGTGAAAAAGCCACCAACATCTTACACACTGCACCTTTAAGTGAGAACGACGTTGTTGATTTGAGGGGTCAGCCAATTTTGGTTATTTCTGGACCTCTAATGATCTGAGTAGCTGAAGAAGCGTGTAGGACACAGCGACACCCTGAGTCGCTTGCTGCAGCTCAATACATCTCACCTCAACGTGAAGTAGCCTTTCGTTATTGTGAAAACTCAAACGTTGTTTAGTC
>JAFBJT010037978.1:11864-14364 GCA_016785325.1 Chascanopsetta lugubris | reverse complement strand
ATATGGCGGCCCCCCGTAGAGAGGACCCACGACTGGTGTAAATATACATCAATGGGCTCATCTTAGCGTAATGGGTAAAAAAAAAAAAAAACGATTATAAATTCATGAAAATGTCAGTTTGTAGTGGTTTTGTAATATTTTTAGAGGTGAGAAAAATGAGGGAAATCTTACACACTGCACCTTTAAATGAACCCAGTACAAAAAGGCGATGAACACCTTTCACACTGGAAACTGGTGAGGACGACAAGGAAGAGGAGCAGGCCAGTGAGCTCGCTCTATACGGGCCGCACAGCCCGACCTAACGCAGGAAGTCACAGACAGTTCTGGCGCCAGGAACTTCCAGGACTTGGGAGAAGTCACAGCGCTAATGCTAGTGCTAGAGCTAGTGCTAGAGCTAGCGCTAAAGCTAGTGCTAGAGCTAGTGTTAAAGCTAGTGCTATAGCTAGTGTTAAAGCTAGTGCTAAAGCTAGTGCTATAGCTAGTGTTAAAGCTAGTGCTATAGCTAGTGCTAAAACTAACGTTTTTGAACCAGCCCTCTATCCATTACCAGGATTATCGGTAGACCCCCCCCCCGGGACCCCCCCCCCCCCCCCCCCCCCACACACACACACACACACTCCTCCATGGAAATAGGATCTTCAAATACATACACGGCTCACTGTGATCCATTTGACTGAGCTCAACCCAGATAAACCCAATGTCCACACGGCACCACCTCCGGGGGTTGGAATCCTGAGTAGAGCGCAGTCCGAGCCGCTGCGACGACGCTCCCGCAGCAGCTCGGTCAAATCGCACTCTTCATCACGTCAGGCGGCAGAGTGTGCGCACTATAATAAGACTATCTATATGTTGGCACAGCCCATACCTCTGCGCTATCTGGCAGCTTCATCTCAATAATGTTCAGCTTTATTTACCCAAGTCTTTACATCAAGCGGAGCCACATTTCACATTTCTCTCTGACCCTGGCAGCCGGCAGTAAAATACTTAGTTTAATCCCCCGTGGTTTGGAAATAACAACCTCCGTCACGTACGTCCGTCCGTTACCTCCTCGGTTTAGGGGCAGGGGCAGCAGCAGCAGCAGCAGCAGCAGCAGCAGCAGCAGCAGCAGCAGGTGATGCACTGTGTCATACACATGGCCATGATGGATGCGCGGGGTCGCACAGCACATTGCGGGTTTTACGGCAGACTGAAGAGAAAAGTCTCGTCATTAAACACATCGCCGTGGCAACAGGCAGGTAAAATATGCACCGAGTCCATTTTCAAAGCTCCTTTCTCCGTCACACTGGACATTTTAGGAGGATTATTTAGGATGTAAAAGCCGGTGAGTAGGTGGGAGACGAGCGCAGCTCATTTATACAAACCTAATTAGAGAACTTTGCAGGGGCAATTTAACAGGTTCCTTAATCGAGTTATATTTTCTGCGTTGGAACTTTTGGATATTTGAAAATGTAAACAAATAAAAAGGTTGTTTCTCCTTGGAGACTTGGACACCGCCTGGAGCATTTACAGAAAAATAATTCTAAAATATCGACAGCATCAATGACCAACGTTCGCATTGATTGATACTGAAGTTTCAGTTTCTCACAACAGTCCTTTCGTCATTGTGGTGACCCCCGTTTTTACTTGGTATGTGACCGATACCAAATGTAGAGGTATCGCGCAACCCGAAGAGAAAATCCAATTATTGATCTGCAGCGATACATATATTTCAATCGAATGTGCAAATACAGAAGGAGGGGGGGGGGGGCATTCACAATGTTTAGGGTCCCGTTTTCCCACTAACATCAGAAACTGAGATCCATGGACAGAACCACTTACTCCTGCGGTCGGAGCAGTGGAAGCGACAGAGAAGCGCTAAGGTTACACCGCGGTGGCGAGAGCGGATTTACTCGCCACACACTTTCTATAAAAAGGTCATGGAGATGCTCCACTTACAACAACAACAACAACAACAACAACAAGTCGTTTCCTCTGAAACAAACTTCTTATCTGCCCTTCACACGAGGATCCCGGGATTCTTTCTGCCCTGCGGCTGATTCTCTGAACCCGAGCGCCCAGACAGACGTGACCTCATGGGCAGAGGACATGGATGTTTGGACTCCACTTTCCCTTTCTGCACTTGGACACTCAAAAACGTTCAACTGCACCAGTTTCCTGCGCAGATCTATCAGCACTTATTTTCTCCGAAGCTTAGCGGATGTTCAGCATCACGGCAGGAGGTGCAGCCCTTCACTATACGACAACGCAGCATTTACACGGGGGCCATGTTGAAAAATCAAACTGTCAGATGGTAAAAAGATTAAATTGCGATATGATGAGGTAATAGTTCCAATATTCATCACATCAAAAGTGTGACAAGGCGTTTTGAAAATGTAATCCATGGCTGAGCTGCTACATTTGTACACACACACACTGTCATCGGTTTGTCAGCCCCCCCCGCCCCCCCCCCCCCCCCCCCCCCCCCCCCCCCCCCCCCCCCCCCCCCCCCCCCCCCCACACC
>JAFBJT010037839.1:22948-69280 GCA_016785325.1 Chascanopsetta lugubris | reverse complement strand
TGTGGAGCTTGTGAACAGTTTCCCTCGTGGAGTGTGCCCTTTATCATCCATGCCCTCTGCTCAGCCATTGGTAAGTGCCACCTTGAATACTTACTTTAAACGATGGCGCACACAGCAGAAGGCAAACTAATCAAGTCACGTGACTACAACAATATAATTGTTCTCACTGTGAAGTCCATTGTTACCTCTGCCAAGTTAAGAGTGTTTTCTCCTTTGTCCCTTTTTTTGGTTTGACAGCAGTATTAAATAAAAAAAAACGGAATGGTTTTTTCACGTATAGAACATGGGCCAACAAAGAGTCAATTAAAATGCATTTTTCCATTTTATTTAAAATTGAAAGACATATCAATTTCTGTCTTTCTGTTTACTAATGGCCCAGATGAAGTTTATTTATGTTATCTATTATCTGAGAGCCATTAAACATACTTTGTTTCATTCACTTTATTAAAAACATATAATAGCTAAATAAACAACATGTCTAGAAACTAATTAATTCCATGATTGTAGACGTAGATAGGTGATAAAGACAAAATGGACGTACGGCAGACAATAACTCTAAACTGCAATTTGGAACTAAAATCAACCGGATTAAAAGCAAACAATGTAGCAACAGCATAAAGCTTGATGTTGTTCTTCCCCTACATTTAAAGGTCAGGCACTGCCCGAAGAGCGTGTGAAATTTGATGCCAATCCAAACATAAATCTTTCTAGCAATAAAGCTTCATAGTTTAATCTAAACGACCGACCCAATAAATGATGTGTTTGCCCGAGGACACTTCAGAAATGCAGATGCTCAAAGTGATGGGAGCTGTAATTTACTGCGTCCATGTCTAGCAACTTCCTCTTTATCACGGCATCACTTGGCTGCCCTTGAATGTAAGTTATCTACGATGCAGGCAATACTCACGCTGTGCCAAAACTCCTTGGACACGATATCCCAAGATGATGGCCGCCCTTTGAACGTCCATGTTGTTGAGGAGGTTTGCTGTTTGGACAGCAGGCACTCTCTGACCATTGGAGCCCTCCACAAAATACACTATTTCCAAGGGGTGGTCCACACCTTCCAGCCGGCTCGCACTGACAATCTTAGAGGTTTGACAGGAAAGGCAAATTTGTAATTTGGCCAAATAACTGTGCAAAAGAAAACAGCAAAAATGAAAGATATAAGAAGGGTAAGGTAGTGTGAGCTTTAAACGAATAAAAAAAAAATGCAATGTGTTTAAAGTTGTGTGTCACATAAACCTTTTAAAATGTATAATTATTAGATGCTTTTAAAACAAGTAGAAAAAATGAAAATGGGATCCATGGATGAGGTGCTCGACTCGCTACATCAAATCCAGTAGGCTAATTCAGGCTCTAATGGGCAAAGAGTCGTTATTTCATTTTCAAAGATAAAAATGCGTTTTTAATGGAAAGTACCTCCTCTTCTGTACAATCCAGTCACATTTATCATTTCATATTTTTGTGCGACTGCAGAAACTGATATTAATGTTGTAATGATTATAAAACAAGTTCTTCGTTCCATGGACTGAAACTATTGATAAATCCAAGTTCCAAAGTTCTCTGCATTATCTGTTGGTTTTTCTCAGAAATACACATTTACATTCTAGTCAATGCCTTCAAATATAGTAATAAGATTTAATACCGTGTGTATTATACGCTGTTGTGTCATAAACATATTTGCATATGTATTCCCATAAGATAATTGTAAATTAATCAATTCCTCAAGTTGTTTAATTTAAATTCTCTCCCTTGCTGTTAACCTTTCTCTTTCTCTTTCCATCTTGTGCTTGGGCATATACGTATGTACTGTGTATATATATATATATATGTGTGTGTGTGTGTGTGTGTGTGTGTGTGTGTGTGTGTCTGCGTGTCCGTGTGTGTGTGTGAGAGAGCTGTCTCTCTGTCGATGCCCTAAGGCGCAGAACAGTCTGCTGTCTACATTACTGGAGAGAGTAAAGCGTGGGTCATGCCTGGGCTGACACAGAAAAGCGGCTGGGTGGGCTCCCTCATGCAGGATCTAATCCAGCCCATGCATGGTTATTAGAGTGGAAAGACAGCGGTGTGAATGTGTGTTATTGCATGACCCCAATTCAACCTCTGCTTTTATCTGTCTGGGAAGACTCATAAGGTATTCTGATGGGTGAAAACAACACACTTACACAATATGCGCGCGTGTGTCTGTATTTGTGTGTGTTTCTGTCACGCATACACACTGACGAAGGATTTTTTGGTGTGAATCCTTGAATTCTAATTATGTCCTGCAGGCACTCAAGAGATATACGACTGTCCTTGAAATGTAAAATCTTTCAATAGGTGTCCTTTATGACAACGACTCATCAAAGCTAGAATGAAACACTGGACGGGAGTTCTACATGTTATGTTTGCCTGTGAATAAACATCGTTTCAAAATGAAGAAATGATGTCAGGGCCTAAAATTAGACAACTAAACTTGGAGCAGAGTTCAAACTGAGTGTGTAGTCTTCACTCTGCCTAATTTGGTCTGCAGTTTTTATAGAGACAACGATGCAGGAGATAAAAAGGTCAGAAACTGTGAGGCTGAAACTCAGCCAAGGGTGTTATTCATCACTCTGACTCTTCCCTTGTTTAAAGACCACCATATGCGTTCCCACTTCATAATGTTGGATCAGTTGTGCATCTCTCATCTCTTGTAACATGTCGTTTCAATCCAAAAGTTTTGCTCTCTCTACGTCACTGATTTTAAAATCTTTTGCCTCCCCCTGTCTTTTTTCGCTCCCTCCATAATGTCTTCCCTCAGACACGCACTCTCTTAATCATCCCGACTGCAGGATACAGACGGAGGAGGAGCAGAAATTAATAATTGATCTGCTCTTAGCAGCTCTGTAGCTCGCAGGAGCCATCAAGAAACAGGGCCGGAGAAATGAGGGAGAGGAGAAAGAACAAGGACCTCGTGAGGTTGTCGTTGTCGAGTGGCTAGCCCCTGGGCTGAATGGGATGGTGTTGCCATGGTGACAGAGCCCTATTCCGTCCCCCTTAGAGATGAGCAGGTGCGGAGTGAGCCCACAAAAGCTAGAGCCTGATTAGTAAAGCAGTACGGCTTTCAGTGGTTACAAACACACATAATGAGCCCTCAGTGCTTGGGCAAGGTGGTTAGAAAGAGCTTGCATCAGGGGACAATCTTATAAATGGCACAAGGACGGAAGATTTTTGAAGATTTAGTGGGTAATCCATTTACAAACTCCCACTAAAGAGTTCTAAAAGTTATGCGGTGTAAGGAGCAAGCACTCCTACAAATAATGGATTGTATTTTCTTTGGAGAGAAGTCAGTATGACATTCGCAGACATCCAAATCACTCTGAGTACAGCGGGTTAATGTAGGACATGTACCTGCACGCTGTCGTTGCCTGCGGTGGTGGCTCTCTTGACGCGTCTGACATGTCCCATTGCCTCCCCGAGCAACATGGCCACTCGACGTTCCATGTTGGCTTGAAAAGTTCTCTCCCCCACTTTTTGGTCAAGGACGCCCAAAAGCACTGTGCACACAGACAACAGGAATGTGAGTGTCAAGAATGAATGTCACATTTTCTCTAACTGGAACAAACTGCAGTAAGAATTAATCGTACCCGTTCTAACCCAGGAGGAGCGAAGCAACTGGCTGGTGTTCAACTCTGGGTAATGGAAAGCTGTTAGGGGAAGAAGGAAGTAGTTATGAGAATGTGGAGCCATTCAACATGTAAACGGAGACAATATTTTGAGATGACTCCTCACGCTCAGCAATCTGCAGCACTGGAAAGCCCATGTAATAGCTGAATTCCACCATGTTGAGCTTCATCAGAGCGTTGCTGATCTCGGACCCCATCAGGTATCCTCTCGAGCCACGCACGGTCAGGGTGATGTCCACCGGCTGCCGCAGTAAGCGCTGTTCGTGGTATTGTGGAGCAGCCATGGTGACGTTTATAATCTGAAGCATTAAACACAGATGCGGAGACTTTTTTTGTCTCATAAATGGACGAATAAAGTTCCCGATCTCTAAAAAACGTGCACTCAGTGATTGGAAAGGAGGACATCAAGTTGCGTTGTGAATAGCTCAGGTCACAGTCAGCTAGTTTTAAGGGGAACATTTCCATGCTGCAACAAATCCTTTATTCTTTATTTAATCATTTCATTTCTTTCAAAGACTATATTATAGCCATCAGTGGACTAGGATTACACAAACTTTGACCAAAGCCAACTAAATACATAGCCAAATTAGCGCTATAATAACAAACTAATCTGTTTTAACAACAACTAGAGCATGAACCCCCTCTGAGCAAACTCTCCATGGTGAAGTATTTGGGGGTTTTGTTCATGATGTTAGATGGTGAGTGAGGTACAAAGGAGGACTTTATGTTCACAGTCATAGTAAAGAGAAGCTCAACATGAAGGTGCCTGTGGAGACAACGCTGCAGAAAGACAAGTTCATGTCCATAGAAACGTTCACCACCACCAGCTTTCACTCACGTGCACCGTGAAGTTGGTTGACCCTTTTGTGCGGCGACGCACTTCAGCAAAGGCCATGGTCAAACCTCTCCTAATGCTCTCGGTGAAGTTGCAGAGCCGAACATCGATGTGACCGGGAACAAACTGCAGCACTGTAGAGTTCAAAGATGGCGAGTTTTTAAATCAGGGTTTAAAATGTGACATCAATTCAAACGTAGCATCAGCGATAACCTAATTCTGACAATTGTGAAAGGGCATTTACCTGTGTGAACCTGATATTTGTTATCTGGCGTTGTCCAGTTGGGAGACACGGACAGAAAGCGGCGCCCAAACCTTCGCAAACTGTTGACAACAGATATGGCAGTGTACACGACTGGGCCAGAAACCACTCGGAACAGAAACTTTGGTGGTGGGTCCACAACCTTTGTGCACAAAGGAGAGACATATGACAAAGACAAATCTCTCAGTAGGCATTTATTTACACTTGGATAGCTCATTGTAAATAAGCAACTGGTGTCCTCAAAGTGTCACTGCAGATCAATGCTTGTTTATTGGAAGATAAATAACTCTGGTCCAGCCTTTATGGTTCAGCTGCACCTCAGTAATTGTATACCTTGCAGAACTTGTACTGTATGTATTCAAGTGAATACATGGATGCTATTTTGAACAAGTGACCAAAAAAAAGAGTTGCAGACCTTGAAATGATTGTCTTTACAATGATAAAATATATTTTCTTAACGTAAAAATATATTTACCTGCAGCTCCACTGACTTGTTGAATTCTACTTTCAGTATATCTCTGATTTGAGATTTAGCATATCCTACAGTGGCCCCAGAGGGAAAACCTACAAAAGAAATAATACACTTGGGGTTATGGTTTGGCTAGATTCAGTTTATAGTGATACGCCTCATTTATTTTTTTTGTTCCCACATATAAACTATGTAATGTAAAAAAGAAACTTACCAATTTTGACTAAATACTCTGGATTGTTAACATCACAGAGGTACTGTCTTGATGTAGTCGTGGCTGTTCCACTTGTGGTAGAGATGACGCTGACATTAGTTAGGGCCCCGGTGGTGGCAGTGAGTTTAGTTGCGACCTGATGAGAAGTCGTGGTGGCAGTTGTAGTTCTGGGTGCAGCGGTATTAGCTTCACTGCTAGATGGGATCAAGGTCATTGTGGCTGGGTTGTCAACTTCATCTTCATTTATCCCCTGATCACCCAAGAAGACTGGGGGTGCCCCTGTGACATTCTCTGTGGGTTCAATACTGAAATTATGAGTTTGCTCAGTTGTGAAAGACGGGTGTTTGGGGGTAGAGTCTGTTGCAACAGTAGTTGTGTTGGCACCAGGTCCAACTGAACCAGGGGAGAAGGAGGTAGTTGACATTAAGACGGGAGTGGTGTGTACGGGAGGTTGCAAGAATTCTTCTGTGACAAACCAGTGGACGTCTGTCATGGAGGAGGATGTTAACACATGATCTGGCAGCACAGACGTGCCAATGGGGAAGTTAGCTTCTGCTGATGTATTGTTGTTCTGGCCAACAGTGAGAGTAGGTGAAGCCCAATCTGTAGAGGAGACGGCAGCGCCCAAGAGGGAGGAAGAGAGATCATAGAAGTGTCTCGGGATTATTGACGGATCCAGAAAAGGCTCGGAGGCATTGACCAGCTGAGGACTTGCTTCTGTTGTGAATTCATTCTGAGATCCAAAGCCCGAGAGATCACTGGACAACTCCTCTTCAGTTGCTTTGGTCTCATTGAAGGAGCTGTTGGTGAGTGCGGCAGATATCGGCACCACGGTAACGTTCCCCCTGTGTTCGGCTCCAGAGCCTGAGCCATTGTTCTCCTTGGTCATCTGGATGGTGTAATACTCAAGGCTGTTCATGTCAGGTAGGAGGACGTCTGTTGGATGAATCGTGAAAGAATCAGACCAATCTATGTCTGATGCATCGAGTACATCACTGTTAGCAGCCGGTGTGGGCACCAGTGTGTAGTGAGTTGTGGATGAAAGGGAGGCAGGATGGGAAGATTGAATAGAGTTATATGCCGTCACAAGGCTGGGAGAAGGTGAGACGTGAAGAGGATTTAAAGATGAAGGATATACGCCCACTCTGGAGGGGAAAGATGTATCGTAGGTTTCTGTATAATCTTCTGCATCGTATGCGTCAGAGGGCACTTTGGTGACCATGGAGTAGTCTTCTCCATCTGCATTTAGGAATGACATAGTTTCCAAGTAGTCCCCAGACCCCCAGTCGAAGTCTATAGTGTTGGAGGGGTAGAAGTCCTCTGGAGAAACGTCAGTTGGTTCAGATAAAGGTGATGTAGGGTGGGGGGTGATGAAAGGAACATTGTAGCTAGGGGCTAAAAATACATTTGATTTGGGTAGCATACTTGTGCCGTGAGCTGGTTTGTTCTCCTGCAAAGGGGCACTGCTGGGGCTCAGCTGGTTTCCATCAAAGAATTTATTGTAAGATTCATCTGCCGGAAAGTCAGTGAAAGCCGGACTAGGGGGCTCAAGGGGCGGACCGAGCTGCGAGGTCATGATTGTAGGGGTTTTCTCTGATGTGCCATCCTGCACCTCGCCGAGAGCCACCAGGGAAGCATCGAGAGACTTCTGCTCAGAATGAAGGCTGAGCTGAGATGTCGTTGGGCTTAATGGTGTTAAGGATATATTTGACAGAGTCTGTAATTGCATTCTGGTTGGAGTTGGTGAGAGAGAGGAAGATTGCTTGGCAGAGTCTATTCTGGTTGGTCTCCAGTCTGTGGAGAGCTTGGCCACTGCCCCAAACTGTGGACTATAACCAACTGCTTGCTCTGAGGGGATTAATGATGGAGTGGAAAGAGGGTGTAATTCTTCCGCAGAGAGTTGACTTGGTCTGAGGGAGTTTTTAGAAGGAATGTGTCCCCAATGAAAAGGAATGTCAGCAGTCCCGGCTTCATGGTTAGATTGATGTGTGGTTGATAAATGAGATGGAGGTAATCCTGAACTTGTAGCATCCTCAAAAAGTCCCACGGGCTGCTCTCTGGAGTCTAACAGAGACTCATCTGCAGAGAGAAGAAGTGAATACTTTAGTTTAGATTAACGTCTCAAAGAAGCAGTACACAAATCTCAACAAATACATTGTCAAGAGGAAAGCAGGATAAAAACCAACAATGGTCCTCCATAGGAGACAGTGAGGACTACAGTATAATGTACAAATGGATTTGATGGGAAAGCTTTAGCTTTGAAAACATTTGGCTCAGCTTTGCTAGGTACTAAGATGACAATATGTACAACACCTGCTCACAAGATTGTTTTATAGAATTTCAATCCATCATGAATTGAGTCATTCCAACCCTGACCATGTAAAGGGCAAAGGTCAGGAAGGATGAAAATAGACTGTAGGAGAAGTCTGTGGTGGGATCAGGATAGAAAGTATAACCTTGACTTAATTGGATCAAATCAATATAGTATTGACCACAGCTATTGACCAGAAAAGAGCTGTAGCATGTGTAAATTAGCCAACTGGTATTTACAGCATTAGGCTTTTGTGACAATATAAAATAACAAATCCGATATAGAACTTACTGTTATCAAATGTGTCAGTGGAATTTAAATATTGTTACAAAAATGAAGATGAAAGATGAACTCTCATTATAAAAAAGTGACCATGTGGGAGAAATATGAAATAAGGTGGCTATTACCCTCACTTCCGGTCCTGCGAAGTGGGGATGTGTTGACATGCACCACCAATAGCCTCCAAGTAGTGATTCAGCTATGGCTGGTAATATCTCTGGTTTTTGTACTATAAAAAAGCGGCTGAATCACACACACCACAGGATCGGCTAAAAGAGAAGACTCTTTTCATAGTGGGAACACAAAGCCGATGACTCATAAAAAGGCATCAATAAAAAGAAAACACCTCTATAACGTCATCTTCAATTTACGGCATCGCTTCAGTCATGCAAGGCTGCATCTGGCGTGGCCTGGGAGAAAACTCCCAACTTGATTACAACCTACGCCGGTACCTCAATTGAGTCAGCATGCCAATGTACCAGAGCCCATGGCAAAGGAAACTGAGCAAAAATACTTCTTTTCTCTAAAGCTTAGATTGTGTTATTCTCCACAACTGCTACACTGCTTCTAGTTGGCTGCGCCAGGAGTTCTGAAGCCTGAGGTGTCCACCATGCAGGGTGGTAGATCCAAACTCACACGGCAAACAATGTGCTTGGCCGTTAATCAAAGGAAAAATGGAAGGGTGACTTGAATTATTTAGTTTATTTAGTTATGGTGTGGCCATTTAATAATCACTGAAGTTAAAAACAGTCACGAGAACTGGGGATAGAAAAGATATTCCACATTTCTTGGTTTGCCATGGTCTGAAAAATCATCAGAATCAGTTCACGTACAGTTAGCATCGGTGTGTTTGCTTTTCGAGTTGCTCACATGTCAACTTGACTTTGCATTTGGCTGCTAATAACAGCTTATTCTAAACTGTGCAACCACAACCACACACTGTATGGACAAACTATGTGCTGACATCTGAGGTCAACGTGTGTCACGTGACCTCAAAGTGCCACCTCATGTCAACACATCTCTTCAGTGACAAACTCAGTACTTCATTTGTGCCAGAAAGAGCGGGAGAGAGACAGAGCGAATGAGAGGGAGAGAAAGCAATTTTTTAGATGTGTCCTTTTGATGCGTTCTCTGTGAAAAAATACAAACAAACCATTTTTATTATATAATGTCTGCATTTTTTCCCCTGCATTCTTTACTGTGCAAAATCAATAACAAATGTCTACATTTCAAATTAGTATTTGGTGAATTACTACCATTAAAATAAAAAAGAAATCAATGTAGATAACTTGAAATATATTTGTGGAAATATTGAAGTGGTTATTCTCAATAATTTAGTGGTTGTGGTGTGGCTCATTTTAGGTAATGACATTCAGAGCTGTGTGCAACAGACAGCAGCCGGAGGAAAGAGCAAGTGAGACCGGCTCATGTTGTAGCTGACATTACAGTAGACTGCATCTGACAAAGGCCTTAAAGACCAAGCACCACAACCACCTGTTCCCAGAAACACAAGTGTGACACACTCGACCAGTCACACATTGTCAAGTCCTGCCTGTGAAACCAAGCACCGAGGCCCATGGAGATGGGCACCTCGAGAGATCAGGTCACAATAGCAGAAATGTCTATGAGTATTTCAAGACAATTTTCCCTTTCTCTTCCTTATCTCACTCAACAAGTCCCCTGTAGTATTTCTGGAAGAGACCAAAGCCCATTTTCTCAGCAAATCCTCAATTCAGATATAATATTTTTAGAAACACAGTGTGAGAGATATCTTTGTTAAGGCCAAACAGTACTGCACGCATTATTGAATCTGCACTGTTTTCCATGTCAAAACCTAATGGAATCCTCCCGGGCAAAGGATGCATTCCTGCACTCAATTAGTTGACATTGGTTTTACAGATTTTGCACAATCTCCCTGGCTAATAAACTAACAAGCAGACTTGGGTAAAACCATTCACCCTAGCTGTACACACATACAGATTAAGACTTAAGTATCATAAAATAACACCTCAGCTATTTATGCTCCCTAAACAGCAGTATGAATATGCACAGCACTAATCTAACAATCTAAGCTCACACTAGGGCTGGGAGATAGATTTGCATGATCAATTAATTTTGAATTATTTTAAGGGGCCATTGAAAATCATTTTTAACTTCCTCTGCTCCCCTTGGGCTCCGGTAGTTCATAGTAAGTTAATGGGCTCTAGCTCCCGCCATTCCCACACAGACACACACACATGACATTGAGCAATGGCAGGAACTAGTTTGATTTTATTTTTACGACAGACCTTCACCAATTCATGTCAACAGGAAGGATGTTTTTGAAAAAGGAAGAACAAAAACTAATGGTAGCAAAATGGCCAATTCATTTCAGCATCTCAGATATCATCTGAATCATTTTCCCACTGTATCGAACATGACAAGAAAGGGCCCAATGGTAAGTTACTATGTATGCAGTCATGTTGAGTATCACAAAAGAGATGGTGCCCATTTATACAGTGGAAAAACTGGGGCGTAATATGTAATACAAAATGACAATGACAAAGTATGTCTTCTAATTAGTTTTGGCTGCTTTGTTTTTAAAATTTAAGAAATTATAAAACATTAATCAAATGATATTCCTTGGTCATATTGACCAGAACTGGCACATGCAACTCAAGTTACAATGGAAACTAATGGTCAATGTTCTGGGTCCATGGTTCAAAAAGGTTGTGCATAGTATTTTAAACATTAATTGGAGAATTTTGCATGAAACATTTCAAGCAGAATAAAATCTCCCGCTGCCTCTACATTTCAGGTGTGCTTTTTCCACGTTGCTGCTTTTAAGGACACATTTACAAAGCAGAACGAGGCAACGGGTTTGTGCAGAGATGTACTCAGGAAAAATGTGCAGACCATCTATGAGAGTAAGAGTTTATTGCTGGTCAAATATGTCTGCAACCACTAATTCCCTTCATTTAGAGACAAACACAACCATGATCATTCAGATGGGAATACATACTTCCAGAACAAGGACACTGGATGGGAAAATGACAATAGGGTTGGTTTGAAGCCAGCACTTCAAAAGACTTGAAAGAAGAAAAAGACAAGCGTTCAACACTGAAGAATTTATGCTGTGAGATTATCATTAATTCACGAGATGAAATGTCCTGGGCTAATGAGATTCAGTTTCCATTCATCAAGCCTTGATGTTTCTCTTTGTCTACACACAGTCTCATGAATAGCTGCCTTGTACATGTCACTGAACTAAATATGCATTTGACTGAATTGACAAGGTAAATAATCCGAGGTCTCTGGTCATATACTCTGGGTCTTCCAGGCAGTGTATGAGACTATAAACAAGTTGTTACAGCATCTCATTATTTAATCAGTTACAGCACAAGAGGAATAATTACTGCGGTAGCATGTTTCAAAACTTTCTTTGCTGTGACCCCCTTCGTGAATCTCCATCTCTAACAGCTGATTTTGCAACCCAAACCCAAACCCGGCTGTCCATATTCAGGCAGACAATGACACAAGAATAATACCCATCATGCCTTGGTTGGTTTATTGAGCTTTTGTGTCTACATCCGGTTGCAGGGCTTGGATCGTAACCAGTCATCGTGTAAAAAGGATTCTGACAAGAGAGGGATTATTACTGCTGGTGGCTGATCTGTGATGTTCCTTTATAAAAATCCATTCCATGGAACAAAAAGAGACGGGGGAGGCACAACTGCAGGCATCTGAAATAGCGCTAACCCACTGACCCCAGATGGATATTGGCAAAATCTTATGAGACCATATAACTACAGTATCCCAGCTCCCCACTAACCTATATATGAGTCTGACTGTTTATTGCTTTTCAGAAGACCAGTGGGTCCACACATTTTTTACTTGACTCCTGCATATCAGCATGGGACATGTGTCATGAGAGCCAATTACATTTTTGACACAAAACATGTATAGGTCCATGGACTGTCTTTAGCATTGCAGAAGAGGTTGTTTATTTGTTTACATTTTCACCAGTTTGCCAGGGAAGAATACATGCATCTTCCCCAAAAGCATATTTAAGAATAATAGCTAAATGAGTGCAATATGGTGCAGCTTTATCAGATTCAAGTTGCCAATGAGAAGAAGCTGCATATAGGGACACATACAGATTCCCAGGAGTGTTGAGAAACCTGAGATGCCAATTACAGAACCTCTAATGACATCATTTCCTACGTTTGCCAGAGTCCCCACTGCCAAAAGGGGAACTTAATGGCTGTATAGTTTGAAAAAAAAAATGTAGGGGAGAAGAAGAAAGGGTCTTTTGGTATTAATGCTAGCTAACTACATCCCCACACATGGTTCTGTTTTTAGCTGAGCCCCCTTTGCGTGACTGGCTCTTTTCAGTTGGCAGGGAGCTGCACATGCTGAGTGCGGTCCAACAATCAAGATATGGCCGTGTTGATGTTTTGGTTTATCTAGGAAGCTTTTAAGATGGTAAAGATTCCATTGTTTTTATCAGTAAAGTTCAATTAGATTAAGCTCTCTGTCCAAGCTCCAGCAGGTCGCCCCTCCACAGTGAAAAAACAAAAGAGCCTAACTTCATACAGGGTGCATTTATTAGAAACATGCACGAGCTGCTTTACAGTGCACCTACTCGTTATAATCACCTAAAGATTAAAGAACAGCTCCAATGAATTTAAAAAATGGTTTGAAAATAGAAACAAAAAATCTGCAATGAAGAAGTCAATAAAGGAAGAGCACAACACAACATCTGACCTACTTCATCGGATTTGACTCAAAATAAGCTCTAACTGAGGTCATGTCCGCACCTTATCAAATATTAATGTAATACTTGTTTTGTTTTCCTGGAGGAATAGATTTTAAAAGCCGGAGAGCAAGATATATAGGGTTGAGTAGGATAAGGGGGAGGGGAACACATTATGCAAGACCAAATGGGAGAGGAGGAGAGGTGGTCAGCGTAATCAGAGTTGTGGGTACTACAAGGAGACGTGATGTCTTAAAATCACATTTTTAGGAACCTTCAGCAAACATCACACACTCCCTAACTTGCTGCAGTCCTGCATTTGTGCAAAAGACAGGGAGGCAAAAACCTGTAACCAGAGATGCCCAAATGGCTGCGTCACTCAGCGACTCTCTGCTCTGCCTCAGTCCTCCAAACAAAGGCCACACTCTGGACGCTTCATGTCCTGGGAGAACAAACACTGTCGACCGAGTTTGTTTAAACTGCCTTGGAATAAAGGCGGTTTTGTATTGGTCCTAAGAGTCAATATGTGAGCAGTAAAGGGGAAATAAGGTTTTTAGGTTTGGGTCAAATACCTAACTGTAGCTACGGGGATGGAGAATGGTGAATGGTAAACTTGCTCAGAGTAGTGGATCCATACAATATTATGATGATGAAGTAAGTAATCACCTACAGTTCAGGTCAATGTACATAATATGAATTCTTGCTCAACTTAAAGGAAATAATAAAATTCAAATTGCACATTTCAGGCTTCCGCAAAACTTAGAAAAATACATGTTTAATGTGTTGCTCATCAATTACTTTTGTCCAGAGAAGTCTCACTTAGTGAAGATAAAGACACTCTAGTTTTCGTAAAAGTTGTTAGGAAAATACATAAAGCAAACTGGTGGAAAAAAAAAAGATTTTGACATCATCATGAGACAAATAATATTTCACATACTACATTGAATTAATAAAATGTTTAAAAGTATCTGAAATCATTATACCAGTAAGATGTCTCAGATAATGTACGACAAAACCTTCCATCCATCGCCATTGGCATCATCTCCATTTGTCAAATTTGATTGAAATATCAAAACAACTGGGTTAGAGCAGCTGACAAATAATAATCTGGATTACATCCAATTGCAGTTACGAGTCACTATATCTGGATTGAAAAAACACGACCAAAAACAATGGAGAAAATCCTACTGACCTGTTTTCCACAATTAAATAAGTATGAGGCTCTAAACAACCCTCTTGCCAAGTTTGGACACTTGTAGGATGCTGAAAGTGGAATGGAAAATTGTCTCTCTAACACAGAGCACACGAAATCACTAACAGATGTCGATTTAAAGGGCTCCCTCTCACTACGGTAACTTCACCACCTACCAGTGCGTGGTAACAGTGAGCCAGTGAAAAGAACGATGGACATGGGATCACAGCCCTTGCCAAAATATGTAACCGTGAAATAAATTTGACATGTGAACACGAAAAAATGGTGTCAGCCCGATGCGGCTGCACCATGCTCGACCAATCACGTGAGCTTGCGCCCCTTCCAACAGCGCCAAACAAGGCTATCACGGGCCAGTCAGTAGATACACAGGGTTATTCACCCACCTCTTTTCAATAGATCTGTGTGATGAGGCTGTCGGGCATGGTGAGCGCAGAGGCACCTACTGTTTGGCTTTTGATTGGTTCGACCCATTGATGTGCTGGGGCCCAGCTGTAATGAATAATGAATGGCCATATTGTCATCAGCAACAGATCACATTTCATATGGCGACGGATTGAACTGGTAATTAGCCGGGATGTTTCTGGCCTGCAGCTCACACTGGTGACCCGGCCAGGAACTGCCACACAAAGATAAAGACGGTTAAGGCTAAATTGCTACGGTAATTTACTGTTATGCTTTTCATTTGTAACAGTCAAATAACTCCAAAATATAGTCAGGTTGACGACTGAAATAAAAGAAAAGAAAGAGTGAGCAGGAAGGCAAAGGAAGGGAAATATCTGAGTGATGTTGGGTCTGGAGGAATAATTATAAGTATGTCACCCTGCTCTATCTGACCTAGAAAGTTTAAAGTCTGCTTTTATGCATCTGGAAAAGTGGAGGCTGTAGGACACTGCTGAAATAGGCTGTGAATAGTGTTGTTGTGCCACATATACATTTTTGAAATGTGTTCCATTTGCCTCGATGTGGATTAAACAGGCAACAGTCTTCTTACAGACTCCAGCTGCAACTATGAACCTTGTTAAGTACTCCATTAATCTATCCATTATTTTTTCAATTAATCAAATTACTGCATAAAAAGACCCAAGCGACATTTATCATCTCCAGAGGTTTGCTTCAAAAACATCTCTTGGATGACAGTCATTCAAAGAAGGTGTCGTTTAGAAAGAAGAACTGCATTGGCCACAAATGCAAATAGTCAAGTCATGCACAGAAGATTTATCGATTGCCAAATCAGCTGGCAAAGGAACAAATGGATAAGTTGTCACGGCAATTAATTTGATAAAGTCAACGAGAAACCGTTGCCTCATTCTTCTCCTCTCAATAATGGCGTTCACTCAGTCTTTGAGCACATAACACGCCACGTCAGACGAACATTCGGTTGTCTTAAGTCTCTCCAACCCTCCGCTGATATGTCTTCTCATGTGAATCAGTGGTTTGCAGTTGGCCTTGGCAGAAGAGTCTATGAGATGCTGGTCAGTGTTGCATCAGACAGAGAGATCGTTAAAACCAAGAGAATAGAATCAACTAAAACCAGCAGCGTAGCGTTGGTGCAGGACATGTAAGAGACGAAACAACCCAGATTTGAGCGTACGTAGTATTCCCATAACAAATACAGACAGAATGAACCTTTCCTCCCTTTCAATTACAGAGGTTGAGCGATGGGGATGTGAAAATCTCCTGCACAACATTTGGCGTGTAAGACCAAGCCACTTCTAAGTCACCAACCATATGAGCAAGAGACCACAAAGAGAATGACACAGGACATTTTTATCGAGGTCTGACATGAAACACAGAAAAGGAAACTTTCACGGACTTTGATGTGAAGCTCTGACTGTCGCACAGAGACAAAGCGTGGGAGTCGAGAATATCTCAAAGTGAATCTAGACTCTAGAAGTTGCATGTTGTATCCATGACCTCACCCTCACCCTTCCCAGCCTGCAGGAGAAGCTATGGTCGACTTCAGTTGTTATTAAAACTCAAAAGATGTTTAGTGCGCAGTGCTACTGTAAAAACATGGCGGCCCCCGTAGAGAGGACTCGCTCCTCATGTAAATATACATTAATGGGCTCATTTAAGATTCATGGATTCATGTTTTTACACTTATTTTGCGCTTGAGAGACGACCCAGGGCTACCATAGGTTCTCCTGCATGCTCGAAGGGGAAGGGTGAGGTGATGGATGCAGTATGCAACTTCACCTGTAGATGTCACCAAACCTCACACACTGTACCTTTAAGTGTCGATTATCGTTACCAGTTACACAGATCAATAAAACCGCTGCTTCTACGGCCCCACATATGCAATTTGACGTAAACTGAGGAGAATCAGTCACCCATATTATTGGTCACGATTTTGTTCAAAGCTGCGAATGGCTGTGTTCTAATTTGAATTTGTGTTGTGCTAATTCCTGATTTCCCGTAAAAGGCCTCCACCCTGGCATTTACTAGGTCTAATCCTATTACCACTTAATATGATGAGTTCTTGGCTGCAGTGAAAACAGGTTCTTTTCACTGGGCAACGTGAGCGGGTGTGGAAAGTTGCTGGGATCATGTCATCATTTATAAAAGCGAGCCGGGAGCAAAACACCCATTAGGTGGATGGATTAAGACCCTTTCTCTTTCTCGAATGACTGGAAATTGGTTTAATGCTGCAGTCTGTGACTTTGACTCTGAATCAAAGCTTTGAGTGGCCTCGTTTGAGAAACCACAGCTTACCCAAGGTCACGCTGCAACCTTGACTTTTCAGGTGAAAATCAAGACAAATTATGATGTCATTCAAAAATCACTTCACATCATAAATATGCAAGAATGAATTGCAAAGTCCAAGAGATTTGCACACTCGCGCTAAACAAGACACCAAGCGGTGTCAGTTGCGTGAAAAAAGGCAATGATCCCGTGAATCAAGGGAAGGGGTTGTCTTACCTGCAACAGGTGAGTCAGCTGCGATCAGTGTCGCCAACACCGCCATCCCTAGAAACGCGGCGCGCCGGCCACGGCCTCGCATGAGAGCGTGGAGCATCAGCATCAGACCCACAGAGGAGAGGAAACCTGCCATGGTGCGGCTCAGGGGAGGTCAAGGCATTTCATCGAGTGACGGAGGGGGGGGGGGGGGGGGGGGGGGGGGGGGGGGGACGTGCCAAAGAGAGAAATCAGGTCTGGCTGAGCGAGGACCGCCTCATTTGGTCTCCTTCGGTTTAAGGCCGATCCCTCCGTGACGTGGGTTTGCAGTAGGTGGGGGGGGGGGGGGGGGGGGGGGGGGGGGGGGGGGGGAAGAGAAACAAAGTGGGGGGCAACAATGAGACACAGCCACCGCATCTACAGGTTTGACTTGACTTCATGTATTGAGCAAGGGAACTGCAACAGGCTTCATTCAAACCTCTGCCAATGTTTTTTTTTTTTTTTTACACGTTTTTCTTTGTGATTCAGCAGGGATTTGCACACTTTACCCAATATATGTTAATGTGATTTGCATGGGAATGCAGGACTTTAAGACCCTGACCCTTCGCATGCATCGCTATTTGAAAATAAGCCCAAATTCTGACTCCAATATGGGCAAGAGATTATGTGGAAGAATGATCTGTTTGTTTCTAGGATTATTTGTTTTGTTTTTTTAACACTTTTCTGAACAAATCATTGCTTTGATTATTGCAGAATGAGGGGGTCCCCTCCACTTCAGCATTAATAATGGATTATCACCACATTAGATTAGACACAATTACTTATAACCGACTTTGCTATATGTGAGTTTGGGAATATGGAGACTGTGGGGACAACTGAGGAAGCACACACACACACACACACACACACACACACACACACACACACACACACACACACACACACACACACACACACACACACACACACACACACAGAGTGACTTCATGCCCAGGCTGCATGGCAGACTCTCAGTCATCATGACACAGTCTCTTGTCCTACATCCCGTCCCGTCACTCCACGCAGCTTCACGGTCATGCCTCCTAGCAACACGCTAACTAAACATGCTAACTGCTCCCTAGCAAACATTCCCACGGACGAGTCTGAGCGTGACGATAAACACCTTTTATATTTATCAGCCCTTCATTTTGTTTGCCCCCACAGCCATTCCTGTCAGCCAGCTCTGCTCCGTAGCTGCGTATTCACACTCACCGCAGGAAAATGGAGCTCAAACTCACTCTCTTCCTTTGTCTCGGTGACTCCAAAATATCCGAGGGTGAAGGAGAATATTACCCGAGGCTCCGTTATCAAGCTTCATGTGAAGAGCTGTCCGCGTTTTCAGTCGTTTTCTTTTCTTTTCTCCAGTGTAGACGCGTTGCGCGTTAGCTAGTAGCTGGTTTTCATCTGACTCTTCTGGTAACAGTTATCCCGTCTCGTCCTGAGGATAGGGTTAGTCCCGCCCCTTTGCCACATCTGATTGGCTGCTCATTTAGCAAGCCAGGCTCCCATTGGCTCTAGTTATCTTCTATCCAAGAGTGAAGGGTGAAGTGTAGGTTGGCCCTCATCCTCCAGCGTCTGCGGCTTCCACGGCAACGTTGCCTCATGCGATGATGCTGTCGGCACCGTGGACGATCGTGATACCGTCGCACTTATGAAGCTGACTGGAGTTTAACATAATACTATGAAGTTCAGATGCTATGACGTCATAAATCCATGCACTTTATTTCCGTGCACGAATTATAATTTTTAACGGAAAATAAAAAAGAACACAGTTTACTTGTGCAATACTCTTCACTTATATGGCCATGAAGCATTTCCAAACTTGTTTGTTGTGTTTTTAGCCCAGATATGTTTTTTTTATGTACATTTGAAAATTCTAGCATGAACAATATGATGTAGAAAATCTCCCCAATATTTTATTCTATTTTATTTAATTTTATTCTCACCGATGCAATGCTCAAATGTGGGCTATGATGAGACAAGCTGCACTTTGCTATCAATCATTGCATTGCATTTATGCATTTATACATAAATTGCATTTATGTGGATACAAAATACAAGGAAATGAGAAAATGTAAGTGTTCACCTTTCAACACGTGAACAATCGCAGATGAATCACGTTTCACAAAAAGACAGTTTCTCTCATTGATCATCTCCGTCGGTTGCACGATCATTTATGAGCCTGTCTCATGCAACATATTGCCCACTGTCGCAGAGGTCATGCACATCAAGGTTTTATGGTTGGAAATAAATAGCCCGAGATACCCTGTGCAGCCTGATGACGTCACTGACTGTGCATTCTGCTGCATTATGTTGGTGAACACCGTCATCTAGTGGTGAGTGATGTTGCTGGTGATAACACTTCCCACACAAGGCACACATTAAAACACAGTTCAAAGATGGCTGTTAAAAACATGTATGTATTCAACTTGATCCCATGTTGCGAGCTATGTAAATACAATTTGATTTGTATCATATTACAAATATTATATCATATTATATTACATTTTATTATATTATATTATACGATATTATATTATATTGTATAATTTCATATCATATTACAATATTGTGTTGATTTTCCCATCACACACACACACACACACACACACACGTGAACATGCACAGCAAAAGGAAGAGAACGGGACAAGACACCTGTGCCGTGACTTAACAGTTTAATGTAAATCCAAGACAAAGTGTGATTACATTTCTACACATATACAATATGCATATGTGAGCATACAAATTCTCATTAATAACTCGATTCACCTCGGAGACCGAAAAAATGATCAAAAGTAACAGTGAATAACAAGCTATAACATAGTTCACCACGACGCGAGCCCCTTCTCACCCTACAGTTAGTAAAGAGGACAATTAAAATAGCTATATTCTTCTATTTGACGAAGCCGCTTGTCTGTTAAAATCCTCCATGTGAAATTTACAACGCTATCATTAGTTGTTTTTTCCCCCGAAGCCTAATATAAATTCACTCCATTTTTCTACAACGAAAATTATTAAGAGAAGCACACGACATCATAATGGTAACACAAGCGCTTAGTAGCGAGTACCCAACTTGTTAGGAGTTTTGATTTAATCCTTCTTGTTGTCATTATTATATTCATTTAAACATTCTATAAAGCCAGAAATATCCATTCTCATAACATACGTATTAATAATAATAATAATAATAATAATAATAATAATAATAATAATAATAATAGGCTAAGGAACAGGGTGTACATAGAACGCTACGTCAACAGATTGAAATAATGAGACATCACACCCCGATAAAACAAAAGTAAATAAGAAAAAGACAATTAACAGAGAATTATATTAGGAAATACTGCAGCACACGTTAGCTTCATTGACAAAGAATGAGATTTTACACGGTTGAGAAACCAAACAGCAATGAATACGAAAGGGGGTCAGGGCTTGATGCTCTCTTAGGTCTTCAGATAAATAAGTGGATACATCACCTCTTGTGCAGGCAGCTATCTAATGTTTTCTTTTTGACAATAAAAGGGACGTGAACTCTAGTTTACGGTGGGTATTTCTGTAGTGTGAGGAGGAAAGCTTTGGTCTACCACTTCCAGATTCAATGGATTTAATTGAACACGACACAAACAGCTGACTTTGGCTAGAGTTCTCTCGGATATTAGTCCATCCATGTCATTTAGAACCAGAGGATCGCAAAGCAAATGGGACTGAAGGTGGTATAAATCAATTCAAATCAAATTTGGTGGGAAAACCACAATAGTAACGGCCTCGGTTTTGGTTCATCAATTCATTCACTGACGTCCTGTGTCAGTGGCGGCATCAAACCATGACCACCTCACCCTGAATTCCCTCGAGGAATAGTCAGCGAAAGGAGCAGACCTCATCGACAAAAAGTAAAAGACAAGAAAAGAAAAGAAAATATGCGCTCATCCAAACAGAGGGGCTTTAAGAATGCTCGTGCATTATGAGTTCCATCCACATGAACACCTTTTCTGAACCCTCTTTTTTGTACTTTGGAAAGCAGCTGTGACTGTTTGTTTCTTAAATTGTTACGAGTGTTGCCAGTTTGTGTGTTACTGTGTGTATTTCCGCTCTCAGGAATGTTTCCTCGCTGCGACACCACGTGTATTTAGAAAGAAGAGATGGTGCCTAAAGTTCTCTGATGTCACCATAAAGCTTTAGAGGTATTGTTGGTTTAATTATTTTTAGAAGGCAGTTCTCCAACTATAAAGCGGCTATAGCAGGGAAAGCTACGTTCACCTCCACAACACATAACATAGTTTCTTTTTACACTCTACTTAAGAAGATTTTGGTAAATTGTAAGGTCACTCGATCTACGTGAATGCTCATATTTCTGATTCCCCTTCGAAACAAACTAAAATAATAACATTGGTTGTAGAATAAAAACAGTGTTACAGACACAAAATATTCTCATACAGGGCTTTTCTTAAGATTGGATGCCTAAAAATTCAGAAAACCTTTCTTAACACCTTCATTTGAACAATATTTGTTTCCTCAGGGATTCGGCTGGAGATCAGATGGGTAATTATTGCCTCATGCAAATGAATGGTCACCCACAGACGAGAGAGTCTAAAGCCATTTCCGGAGTCACAGGTCAAACATTACATTCATTTAGTGCAGGTGACCACATTTTAAAAAATGGATTCCTAATTAACAGTTCATTCTTTTGAATGGCACACTTTCTTCTTATTTTCTTTTTTACAAACACCAATAAAGCTACACCACGAAAAACAGAAATAAAAAAAGAACGACTGGCTTACAAATCAGTTTGGACAAAGGAGGTGACTTATCCATCTGAACATTTGTAGAGGGGAGGGGCAATTGTGTGGCGGTGCGAAAACTCCCAAAACAGACCAATTCTAAGTACAGATGTGTCAAAATGAAAATAAGAGCAGGGGTTTTTGTGTCTGTTCTGTGCTGTACACGGTCGATCTGTTTCGTTCTTTGGTGGGAGAAGGAGCGAGAAAAGAGTGGAGGGCGCGATGACGACAAGACAGCAGTATAGCATGGGTGTAACGGCAAATTCCCTCAAACAGTGGAATGTTTCAGTAGTCTGTCTCACAACAGAGGAGCTAAAAGTCTTCAATGAAAAATAAAAGAATCATCTCCCTTATGCGCGTGTGCTTAGGCCCCCAAATGGCCAAGGAAATAAAAACAATCATAAAAAAATCAAAATCAAAAAAAGACAACAACGGAAGGAAGAGAGAAGCTGTCAGATCTACCGGAGACGTACGAGTGTATGTGATCACATCTTGAAGTGCCCGGACCCCCGGGCTCTGCACGCTGGAGCTGACGAGGGAGCGGAGGAAGTGAGGTACCGGGATGAAAGACCCTCATTGCCAAGTACTATGTGGTCCTCCCCCCATGTTGGATTATCATCAGCTCAACACTCCGTCATCAGCAGTGTTGCAACACTCCTCTACTAAATATCCCCGTATAGTTTACATCAACCCCCGGATTACAAAAGAGAAATGAGCCTGACACTGGATAAAAATACACACTGATAAAACATACACGAGAATTATTGCAACAATCTCTAAAAAAAAAAATTAAAAAAACAAACACATGTACATGTACTACAGACATGTCTGGAAAAAAGTGAATGTTAAGTAAAAAAACAACAAAAAAACAACAACAACACTTCAAATGCAAGTACTATGGCATACCATGAAGGAGAGGAGGGGGGGGGGGTTCTGATGTGCCCACGTTCAGGACGACAAAACAAACAGGTGATTTGAATCGTCGGCTACGAGAGGAAAGGACTAAGTCAAGCAGCGGGGGAAAAAAACGGAGAAGCAAAACAGCCCTGTTGGTTCTCCCGGTGTTCCCCGTCGGGCTGGCGTGGCTGAAGGTCTGGTGGAGTGCGTCTACCTTTCATCTATTGATCCTTTTCTCGAAGACAAATGGACAGTGGCTACAAATCGTCCACGAGGGGCCCTTCCAGGTGCGGCGTTTTCCCTTCTGCCCTGTTTCCCGCAGCTCTACAACATGACCCGATCCCTAAGGAATAACTTTCGTTCAAAGAAAATCAAAAAAATCAAACGTCAGAGTGTGTATTCAGGTAAAGTAGTAGCCTCCATGCGGCTCCTACCAACCACCCCGGGCTCAGTGTTACTATCAACCTGCTCAGTGCCAACTTGCTACCATTTGAAGTCCCATTTAAGATAGAGTCCCGCCCCTTCCTCCACGGTCCCTACCCGAAACTGACCCTACGCTCTCAACCAGCCCCCTCACTCGTGCCCACACAGCGCCTCTCTCTCCAACAACCCTCCGTACTGTCCCTCTGCTGCAGCCAGGCTATTGCTATAGCCCCACAGAACCACCCACACGGCAACAATCACTTTCTGTCAGGCCCTTTTTGTTTTTTTCCGACGAGCTTTTACCCATTTCTCCTCTTTAAAGGTGCAGTGTGTGCGATTTGGCGACATCTAGTGGTGAAGTTCCACGTTGTGTCCGTCACCTCAGTCTTCTGAGCGTGCGGGGGAACCTGTGGTAGACTTCAGTTGTCATCAGAACTCAACGTCCACTCTGGGGCTGCTGCAAAAACATGGCGGCCGCAATGGAGAGGACCTCCTCCTCATTTACATACACATTAAGGGGCTCATTTAAGGGTAAGGGAAATAAATACAACATTTAGGGGATTGGAAATTCATGAGAATGTCATTAGAAGTGATAGTGACCAAAATCGTACACACCGCACATTTAAAGGTGCAGTGTGTACGATTTTTTTTATGTCCACTCTAAAAAGATGGCGGCCGCCGTAGGAATACATTAAAAAGCTAATTTAAGGGTAATGGGAAAATATACATTAAGGTGATTATAAATTCATAAAAATGTCAGTATGTAATTGTTTTTCTACCAATAGAAGTGACAAAAAATCGTGTACACTGCACCTTTAAAGAAACACTGTACTGTAACTCATTCCCTGTCAAATCAAGCCAATACCTCTGCCCTGTGCTCATGATGCATGCTTTCCCTTGAGTGATTTAAAAAAGAAAAACAAACGATAAATACCGACCTAAAGCCACATTTTAGGCGATGAGAGGTTTACAGCTACGGCCACGACTGTACATCTCCATATTTACATGAATATCCAGAGCGAGAATTTATCTATGACTTTGGTAAGTACCCCGGGCAAGTTATCTCATGCACACATCGTAAAAGAAGCTCGGCACGACGCCGACATTCATCTCCCATCATCCGACGACGAGAAGCAGCGAGGGCGGAGCCGACACCTGGAAGAGAGCTACGACCGCACGCCCCGACTCACACGTCAAAAACCAGGGGGAATCGCGACGCTCCAAGTATTAGCTTTAAACTCTGGTGGCTTTCAGGATCCAAGCCGAGTAAACTGTGTTGTTACATCTGTAAGGCACTACGAGGGAACAATGGTCAAAAACCTACAGACTGAAGAAGAGGGCTTCTTGGGGAGTGGACTACACACGCATGGCTGACAGTAGCACACACAGACAATCACGTTGTACATGCCTATGTTATTATAACCACTTTGTGCAATCACATTGAAAACGGAGGAACGGATAAATCTATTGGTATCAGGAGAAAAGAATCTTCAAACAAACAGGTGCTGACTGCTACATTCTAAGAAACGGGGCCCAGCTAAGACACCTAGCTAAAACTGAAGTATCATCGTAAAGGTGGAGACAAAAAAACAAAAAAACAAAACAAAAATATCTATAAATACACTAAAAAGTTTCTTGTCTTCTGTTGGTTATATTTCCAGAAGCCTCCTCGAGCAGAGAAGGTGGAGCCGGGGGAATGATGCCTCTCTCTCCTCCCCACTCCCCCTCACCATGAATGATTTGGAAATATTAAGACAGTTCAAGGCCATCGATATTTTTTTTTCTTTGAAGAGCAGCAGGTTTCCGTATTTCACCTTCTTCTTCTCCCGACGTCCAGTCAGTGACCCCTGTTTCAACAGTCGCTTCCCGAATCCAAGAGGGGAAAATAAAAGAAAATCTCTGCGGTCCCAAAAAGGCCGCGTTCCAACCTCCTCTGTCAAACCAATGAGATGTCGCCCTCTGCATAAAAGTGAAAGACTAGGGAAATAAAAGCAGGTAAAAACAACTGGCCCTGTCAGTGAAAAGGAAGTCAAAGAAAACAAACGTTCCCCCCTCTATGATTCAAACCCTCCGTCACTCCTTTTCCAGAGAGGCCGTGAATCGGTCATTTCTTCTTCTTCTTCTTCTTCTTCTTTTTCTCTCCGTCGTTACGTCTTCAAGTTACACGTGAAGTTTCGTGAGGATTGCAAGTTCCTCTGTCTCTGTTTGTGTCTGAGGTTGAGGAGAGGAGTGTTGGGGGATGTTGATGGGGCGGGTGGCGGGGCAGGGGGGTTGGGTGGGGTGGTGGGGAGCAGCAGTGCCTGGGCCAGGCCCTCCAGTGTCAGTCATCTCTAGAGGTAAGGGTACTGGTTGACCTTGGTGGGGCTCAGTGGGTATCCAGTGTAGACAGCGGAGGCGGGCGAGGCGCTGATGTAGGCCTGGTGGGCGAACTGGGCCTGGTACTGACTGTGGTGCAGGGTGGGCGACGGCAGCACGCGGTGGCCCATGCTGACCGGGACCTGGTGGACGATGCTGGGCGGGTAGCTCCCGTGCTGGACCGTGTGGCGGGCCGTGCCCTGCGACGCCACCAGGTGGGCCACGGTGCCGGTGGAGCCCAGGGCGGCGGGGGCCGTGTACGTGTAGAGGTGGGGCTGGCTCGGCAAGTGCGCGGCCGCCAGGTGTGGGTGGACGTTCCCTGCGTGGGAGGGGCTGTTGTGGTGAAAGGAGTACGGGGCCTGGGTGGCGATGGTGGGGGGGATGTAGGCCTGCTGCCGGCGATGACCTCCGCTTCGCTCTGCTACCATGTGCTGCTGGGCCTGGAGGGGGGAGGAGACCACCGAGTTAAAGGTGCAGGGTGTACGGTTTTGTCACCTCTAAAACGAACAATTTTCTACCGACATTTGCATGAATTTATAACCAACTCACTGTTTTTCCTTTTTTCCATGACCCTTAAATAAGCCCATTCATGTACATTTACATCATTTTCACAGCAAACCAGAGTGGACGCACTCGTCTCCCACAGGTTCTCCCGCCTGCTCGGAGGCGCGAGGAAGACGGAGGGATCCAACAGGCAACTTCCCCTCTAGATGTCACCAAATCTTACACACTGCACCTTTAAACACGCCCCTTGTGGTTGTTTAGACGCTGTGTCTTCATACCTGACTGAGATTGAGGGGTTGCTGTTGGAGGAGGTGTGGCCCTGAGCGCTGCTGTCGGTAGGACCCGCCTCCAGCGACCCCACCTGGTACGTGATTATTGCCGGACCCCACTCCGCTGGAGGATTTGAACTTGTAGGCTGAGTTTTGATGGTTCATTCCATCTGTGCAAGAGAGAGCAGAGATTTGCATAAGTGACATCATCACGTGAGCGTGAGGCACAAAACAGCCAATCAGCTCGTTACCCGGCATCAGGCGCTCGCACTCGTTCGGGACCTCGCTGTTCTGGGTCTTGAGAGGGGGGATGATGATGGTGCGCGGGTTCCCGTTGTTGTAGTTGTCCAGTATGGTGGTCTTTGTGTCGTAGCTGTTGTTGGGGGGTCTGGACTGCACAGTGTAGGGGCTGTTGCTGGAGCAGTCGGAGTCGGGGGAATCGTGAACCGTCACGCAGCTGATGACGTTCTTCCTCTGCTTCGAAGATGAGCTGGAGGAGAGAGAGGGGGAACGTTCCGAGAATCAATTCCAGCGGCGAAAAACACATTTGAAACTTGAAAACGGTGGATTCCATCTCTGCAGGTTAGAGTTGGCAAAGCGAAGAAGTTTAATCATCTCTGCAGCTATTTTTACATTTCTGGTCAACTGATGATGAATGAAGCAAAACATTTTGATGACGCTGCGACACGTTGCGCGAAACAAAAGAAAACACGCCGACGAACCTATTGTTTTGTTTGTGGTCGTCCTCCTCGTCCGTGTCGCTGCTGATGGTGATGATGCTGACTGCTGGGCTGGGCGTGTCGGGGATGATGATGGTCTGTCTGGGGACGTGGTGCTGATGCTGATGGTCACGGGTGGTGCTGGAGGCCTGCTCTGCTTCACCACCCCCCCAC
Source organism: Chascanopsetta lugubris (assembly GCA_016785325.1). NCBI lineage: Eukaryota > Metazoa > Chordata > Actinopteri > Pleuronectiformes > Bothidae > Chascanopsetta > Chascanopsetta lugubris. The sequence continues at coordinate 42,262 of JAFBJT010037839.1, read as the reverse complement.
CCGCCGCCGCCGCCGCCGCACACCTGCGGCGGCGGACAGTGGTTGGTGGCCGAGCCGTTCTGCAGCACGGCGCAGCGCGGGGGCGTGTTCTCCTTCACTCTCTTGGAGCGCTGAGGCGACAGCACCGCCTGGGAGGACGACACCTCGTAGGCTGACATGTTCCTGACGGGGACACGCAGACAGACACTGTTTTTAATGGACGACCCCAAAAAACAAAACAAAATGGAGGATCAGAAACCTCATGAATCAAGATGAGACGCCATGATCTTATTGTGATGTCTGTTTCTGCCCGGGGGGGTCTGCCCGGGGGGGGGGGGTGATCGATGGTCGGACCGTACCTGGCAGACATCTGGTGCTGTTTGTTCTTTTTGGAAGAGGAGTTGTTATTGGTCGAGTGCTGCCTCATAACATGTGCCACTCCCACATTGAGCGTGGGGTTGGATGGGAGTGTGACGTGGCCGGCCAACAAGGCTGGCTGCTGCATGATGGGATTATAATGGCTGCCGTGAGGGTGGGGGTTCCTGAAATATGAAAAAAAAAATAATCACAAACCTGAAAATTAAACACAACATCCGATGCCACGCGGGGGTGAGGACAGACTGAGCAATTCCCACAGATGCCAGTTGGTGGCAGCAGCCAACTTATCTATGGGGCGGGAGCAGAGAGGGAGGGCAGAGGAGCTGACACCGGCAGCTGTGGAGCGACGGCTCTGCAGAGGAAGTGCGACACTTTCCCGTCGTCTCTCAGAGGACAAGGGAGCTGCCACTTGCCAGGGAGGGAGGGAGGGAGGGAGGGAGGGGGGAGATAGGGGAGGGTGATGTCTGGCCACAGATGGACAGGAGTGACTCGGAGTGCATGCATCCCCAGCAGCATGTGCCCGTTATATACCTGCCTCCTCCTCCCTCTCACCCCCTGCAGATTGCCCTCTCCCATCTCTCCATACATTCATTGAGTCAGCTCCCTGACAGGCTGTAGTCCACATGAGGTCTGCGACGCATCCATACATCCTGTCTCCCGCAGGTAAAAGCACCAAATGTGGACGGTGATTCATCGGAGGTAAAGGACAGGATGTCGTGGCGGTACAGTTCAATGCCAAAACCGTCTTCCTGTCGCCCATGTTGACCCATAAAGGCCATAAAACCTCTGCCGGCCTTTGAAAATCTAGTTGTCACAGACAGACCAGAACTACACTCACTGGATTAGGTGACGTGGATTCGGAACTTCGGAAAGTTTTTAAAATCACACACATCTAAAAACTTCAGCTTTATGAATCCAGCTCAAATCTAGAGTAAAGAATGGAGGCTCCAAATTAAAGTCCGGAACCACAACATGCAAACATCACCAGCTGGGAGGAGGTTTTTAAAGGTACAGTGTGTAAGATTTCAGTCATTTTTGTCACTTTGGAAAATAACATTTTCATCGCTGATTTTTTCTATTTCTATTTCTATTAAATGAGCCCATTCATGTATATTTACATGAGGAGCGGATCCTCTCTATGGGGGCCGCCATGTTTTGAACATACTACATCCTTTGGGTTTTAATGACAACTGAAGTCCACCACAGGTTCTCCTGCAGGCTCAGAGGGGTGGAGGGTGAGGTGACGGACACAACACGCAACTTCACCTCTGTCGCCAAATCGTACACACTGCACCTTTAAAAAAATAAAAATAAAAAATAAAATAAAATAAACAGAATTCAGTAGTGTTCACCTCCAGTTGGCGAGGGGCTGTGTGCTGCTCATGGAGTCGGGGATGACAGTGGCGTGCTGGACTGAGGTGTGGGTGAGTTGCTGCCAGGCCGGAGGCAGCAGGATCTGCTGGGTGCCGCTGGGCCAGGCCTGCTGAGGGTGGGCACAAGAGGGGGGGGGCGGGGGGGGGAGGGAGGGGGGGGGGGGGGGGAGAGGAGTCAGCGGCCATGCGATGAAACCGTGATTTAACATTAATCGAAAGCTCCGGCTTGTTTACGTATACACCGACATTCATGATAATGTCTCCATGGATCCGCCGGGATCGGCAGGACTGATTTAGGCGAAGTTTTGGGAATTTGGAATCTTTTGTGGAGTCTTTGATGAGGTTCCTCGTGGGACTGCGACGTTACCCAGGGCTATTCTTTATTTTTTGGTTTTTATAGAGTCAAATTGTGTGAAGAAAGAAAACTCAGTGAACCTTTCGAAAGTATCTTTGAGGCTGTTGTGATGAATGGCTTTTTTTATTTTCTCTTCAGTTTTTTTAAAGCTGCACAACAGCTGGGTGGAACTCGCTCGTGGGCATGCGAAATGAACTGCGCCAGCTTCAGGGAGACATTCATCGACAAATGAGATAAGACCAGGACTTAATAAAGATGTAGCGCCGCTCCTTTCTCTCTGTGCTGCTGGTGTATGAGTGACTGAGCCTCCAGCAGTGTGTGTGTGTGTGTGTGTGTGTGTGTGTGTGTGTGTGCTTGCCTGCCTGTGCACATTTGTGTGATACTCTGTGTGTAAGCCTAATAGTTTAATGCAGTCTTATTGATTAGCACTTTAATGTCAGGGCTAATGAATTGTTCCTTTAATACCATTTGCACATCTATTTACAACAGCATCAGCGTGTGCTGCTGCACAAACAAAGGGAGAGGAAGAGAGAGAGAGAGAGAGAGAGAGAGAGAGAGAATTGAAGAGTGAAAAATACACTTTAAATAGAAGGCAATTTGTACATGTGGCAAAGTACATTCCATTTTTATCTTCTCATCTTTGTCTTAATCTTGACCTGAATATGCATGGATTGGATTGAATTACATTCTGACCATGAGCGGCATTTCTAATCCGACTGGACATTGAACCGCTTGTGGCTGAGTTTGGTTGCAGAGTCCAGAGTAGCCGGTCTGTGTAGCTGAAGTGCTGCGGGGGAGGGGAGGGGGGGGCGGCGGCGGCGGCGGGGGGCCGCAGGCCAGCAGAGCTGCCTCGTCCATGCGCTGACGTCCCTAATGGAACATTCTGGAGCAGGAGATGGTCCTTACATCCAAGAAGACGTCCGAGGCCTTTTATCAACATGCCATTAGGAGTCACTGATACATCCATCCATCCGTCCATCCATCCATCCATCCATCCATCCATCCATCCATCCATCCATCCATCCATCCATCCATCTCCTCCTGCTCCCTCTCTCTATCTATTCCTGGCACTCTACATGCCTCCATTACCCGGCGTCTGCGTTGTGTAACCAGCCTGTCTGCCCTGAAATGCTAACCCAGTTAAGAGGCCATCTTCTTTCTTCTCCTCCAGGCCTGCCATCGCTATCAGCGCCCCCCCCCCCCCCCCCCCCCCCCCCCCCTCCCTTCCCCCCCCCCCCCCCCCCCCCCCACGCCTCCCACCTCGACCTGCACTCCCTGGGTGAAAACCCCTTTGTCACCTCGGGGGCTTTGAAAGCACCAGCTCTCGCTCCCCGATTGTTTCCACATTTTCTGCATTCCTGCGCCAGATAAAGGTCCGGCTGGATATATATCCCCTGCCTCCGGAGCCTCCGTCGCTCTGCTCTCTTGCGCCACACGCGCCCGCGGAGCTTCGGGGGGGACGCGGCTCGGGGCGGGGGTGGGCAGGAGGGGTGCGCGGCGGGTGAAGGGCGAGGGCACAGGTGGCAAGGACGCAGGACAGGGGAAAAACAAGGCCTCGGCCAAGCGCGCGAGACCTCCCACAGTAAAGGAATAAACACGGAGAAACACACACCCGGTTATTAGGTGTGCGGCTCGCTGGCCCACACCAACCATCTGCTCGCCGTAACTACTGCCTGTCTCTGTCTGACATGTGCGCAGACACGGACTTGCGCTTAACACCTCGCAAAACACTTGACTGACACTTGATATATCAATTACGGTTATTATTTTATTTTTGCTCGGGAGGAACGACGCACTTTTGCATTTCCCAGATCTGTGAGGTTGGAAGTTATGTGCTCGTGCGGAGCCTCGGCAGAGCTTCCCTTGACCTTCCAGGATCCTCTGAGGCCTGTAATTTGGAGCGCCTGACTTGGAACCAGCCCTGGAGCTAATCACCATTTGGTATCTGACAGATTAAAGCGCCATAGAAACACAGCCGCCGTGCACGCACGCACGCACGCACACACACACTCACATAGATTGTTTCCTGCCTGCCTACTGCATGATTAACTGGAGATAAGGGAGCACTTCAAACTCCCTTGAATTCTCAGGGATATTTAAAGCCCTCATGGAAATTTCCATAGGGAAAGAGACGGCGTGGCGATGGAAGTGGTTGTCAGTGTGCGTGTGTGTGTGTGTGTGTGTGTGTGTGTGTGTGCATGCAGGGAGAGTGATGCACAGTCACTCTCTGTTACTTCCAACAACTGTATATTAGCAGCTAAAGCTCTGGCTTCACTGTGCGGGTTCTGGTGAAGGCCCTCTCTGCGTGAAAGCCTCTTGCCTTTGTGTGCATCAGACCGTGGCAGTGCCTCAGCCTCCAGAAGGGGTAGCGGAGTGAGAGAGAGAGAGAGTGAGAGAGAGAGAGAGAGAGAGAGAGAGAAAGGAACAGAGGAGTGCTCCTGAAAAAACAGCTGCCTGCAGGAGCAGGGTCACGAACACTGAGTAATATCCAGCCTCCATCGATAAGATACTATTCTTAGTGGAGGGCAGAGAGCTTTGTTTGCTCCAAGTTGCACAGGCTGTGTTATTGTTAAGACCCACAAAACTTCTCTTTTTTTTTATTCCAGTCCATGACACTTGTAAATCTTCCTACCTGTGTGAGCAGACCAGGTTGGATCTGCAGGGGCTGGGCGCCAGGGGCCTGCGTCACTATGGGAACAGCGTTCTCCATCCGCACTGAGTAACTGGTGTGCTTGGACGGGGACGCCTGCAGCCCTGTGGACATGCAAGGGGGGGTGGGGGTGGGGGGAGTCAACATGTGAGTACAGCAGCGCCCCCTGCATCGACATCGCATTGCATGATAACACTTGAATGCGCGAGTCGATTTAGTATCTGCATTCAACAGATTAGATCTGCTATGTTGAAACGTATCCATGTTAGCGAGGAAAACAAAAACAAAACAGTCGTCGTGGCGACAGAGTGGAGGAGAATAGAATCAAACATTCCACAGAAAGAACGAATAAACAGAGAAAATAAAAACTTCTGCCCCCCCCCCGCCCCACCCCCCCACAGCAAAGGAGACGGATGGGGTGTGAAAAAGCATGACGCTAAGATATTACATTTCCTTACAAATGAAATGAGCCTCATCAACTTATCATTAAATCACTCTTGGACGGGTGATGGGGTAAAGTAGCAAAACAAGTCAAATTTATTTATATCGGCCTTTTCACGCACAAGGCAAATTCAAGGCGCTTTACAGGACAAAAAGTGAGAGACGAGCAGCAGGGCGAGACACTGCAGAGCAGCAGTTAAGAGAGAACAGTGAGATCAGCAGCATATCAGAACCCAGCGTTCCAATAGGTCTCTTGAATGAAAGATTAAAAACAATAAGACAAATGGCAGCAAAACAAGACGACGATTGTCAAAACACAGAGACAGAACTAAAACCCACGGTCCTGTATTTATGGCATCAGTTAAAAGAGTTTAAAGGGTTTTCACGAAGGTTCAAATCCTACAGCAAGAGCTGGGCTGCCCTCGGACGAGACCGTGTTGTGCACTGATCGCCACACATCTCAGGGGTCAGACCCCCTTACCTTGGAAGCCAGGTGGGCAGACGATGAGTGCCTGCTGGAAGGGGTCGGGCCGGGCGGCGCAGAGCTGAGGAGCCCCCGGCTGCAGGGGCATGCTCCTCTGGGCCACCGCCGCCATGGAGGCAGCCGCGGGCTGGTAGAGTGCAGATTGGTAGTTTAGTATGGAGACATCGGGACTTGCAAAGGAAAGGGTGGCATTGTTGGTGGTGGAGGAGGGAGCCAGGTTGGTGGCCTAAAGGAATGATGGGACCAAAATAAAAATCATGAGGGTGGAGGTAGAGATGGGGATGACAGGGAGGTGGAAGCACTCCAAGAGAGAGAGAGAGAGAGAGAGAGAGAGAGAGAGAGAGAGAGAGAGAGAGAGAGCTGAATTTCGACCGGGGTGAAAATAAACAAACAAACAAACAAATAAATAGCAGTGTCTAAAAGATAGGAAAACAGTGCCGGATGGATCCCCGGGGGCATCCGGCACTGATGAAAAGCTGATGGAAGAACGAGGAAATTGGATGACTGATTTGAAGATTTAATATGCGCATTGTTGATTTGATTAATTAGAGGGGTGCGGAGGTGGTGGGGGGGTGGGGGTGGAGGGAGGGAGGAGGGGGGGTGCAATCAATGCGACAATCCTTAGAAGAATCAATCATCAAAGGGTAAAATAATACCAGAGCAAATCTAGCGGGACATTTTGATCATTTGTCAAATGAACATTGTTAACGGAGCCTTTAGCTTAAAGGTCCAATGCGCAAGATTGAGGGAGAAAATAGTATTTATTATTTATTTAGAGTATTTATGTTTTTCATATAGTCCTGTATTTTGTTGTCATTGCCCTCGAACAGGGCTCTAATTCAGTGCAGTGATAATATACCAGGTGAGTGTTTATTTGCTTTACAATGAACTATTACCACTGACAATTAACAACCGCATTCCACGGATTTCACTTATGATCACATTGCAATGAGTTTTAGACGGGAGGAGGCCATATTAGAAGATCACACTGTGTTACAAAACACTAATGAGTCAATGTAACGAGCTGCAGCCCAATGTGATATCGCAGCTCCACTATCTCGCCTCCGAATCAATACGGCTGACAGGGGCAATATTTCACAGTCAACCATCATCCCATAATTACGTAAGCTTATGTAAGGTAACTGCGGCAGGTCTGGACCATTAATAAGACATGTGGAACATGCGAGGGCCGCCTGCGAACATCCCCGAGACAAACAAATGCTTTTAAGAGACGCCGTTCGCTCGGGCTCGGCGGGTCGCCGTCTAATTTTAGCCCCTTTCATTAAGTGTACACAGAGGTGGAGGCAAATGCGGAGACAGCGCTTTCATTTTTCATTTGCCCTCTTTAACGCGCTCAATGAACACCAGGGGAGGAAACATAATCAATATGGCACCGTGGCATTCATCATAAACAAGTGGAGAAGCGGCGACTACGGGCTAAAGATGCATCCCGGCCTGGTGAACGGAGGGAGTGGAATAAATCACGATCTATACGCTGAGAGCCGGGGCTCGGGAAGGACAAGCGGAGGGAACGCTAATCCATTTACATCACAGCAAGATGGGGAATTTTGTCGCATGCAACGCAGCGAGAGCCGGCTCAATATAGTAGGCGATAAAGATTCTTTGCTCAAAAAAAAGAAAAAGAAAGGGGGGGTTGAGAGAGCGAGCTCCATCTCGCCGAAAGTCAGCAGTTTGGATTCTGTGAGTGAAACACCACAGGTTGAGAGAAAATGGGGAGGAAAGAGACGAGGGGACGAGAGGAAGGGAAAGGGGAGGAAGCCCGGTGCAGGGATTCTTAAGGGCTGAGAGCCCGAGAATGCAAGGCAAGCAGGAAGTAAGGCTTGTCATGTGTGTAATCAGCACTTTGTGACAATCCCACAGGACCTGAGGCACAGACAGAAATGCAGGCAGACAGATATAAAGTACATGCACTGAGGCAGAGAGGCAGGCAGGGAATGTGCAGACAGACGGGAGGAGAACGGATGGAGGGGAAAAAAAAAAGACAGAACAAAGGGACATGTCACTGCTCATGGGCTGCGACGGCGTTTAACTACGTGACAGTTGCCGGCTTTCTGATTGAGACGGCATTGGAGCGGATGCGTTGGGAAATGCAGCATTCATGACATTTTGTGCTTCTCCATTAAAGCACATGTTAGATTGAGCAGAAAGTTGATTTTACTACTTTGTTATACTCGAGTCCAGCGGTGCCAAACATACGGCCCGCGGGCCAAAACCGGCCCGTCGGAGGGTCCAATCCCACTTTGAGAACATTTCAGTTTTTCAATGGAAGAAAAAGTAGTCGCAAGCAAAACTGTTCATGCCGGCGGTTGTTTATAATGTTTTGTAAAAAGATTAGTTCATTTCTTTCAGTTTTCTGAATGTACTATATTATAATGCAGCGATACTGTTACAAGAACTTGTTTCATTTTGATCACTTAAGCATTATGGTGCCACGTCTGAAATGAATTATAAATGTTTTTTTCAAACATTCATAACCATACAAATCACATATTTATAACAATATAAACAATGACCAAATCCACTGCATTTCATTCTGCAAAACAACACAGTTGATCATCACTGTATAAAGAGATCAAAGTGTATTAAAACTACCATTACCACTATATCACATATTTATGAATGGTTAATGAGTCTACGCACAATAAGCATGTTTGTGACTCTTTATAGACGGAGCATCACGGCCCCTTATTGTTTTTGCAGAGAAAAACTGTGACGTATCGATGCATGTTCATAATGTGTTAGGATGCATCACAGCCTCCATAAAAGGCCTCTTAGCATAATAAGTCTAAATCATAAGAAAAACTGGTGAGTGATGATGCGCATTGTCTACCTGGCTGTGCACAGTGTTCAGCTGGTTGTTGAAGGTCATGGTGAGGTTGGTGGAGGTGCTGGGGGCCACGTGGGTGATAAAGGGCGTCTTGCTCTGGTTGACCGTGTCGTACATGTTGACGCGACGCTTGCAGATCTCCATGTTTTGGAAGCATGACTTCACGCTGCGTGGGGAGGGAGCGACGGACACAGAGAGAGAGAGAGAGAGAGAGAGGGAAGGGGGGGGCATCATGAGTCCCGCCACAGGGCCAGATGACCGTTGTGCAGCGCCGGGCCCGTGTGGGCTCTTACTGTGTGCTGTGCGGGAAATCCAGGAGGTGTGACATGGTGACGAAGGGGTGGTTGAGCGTTTCGATGGGGGTGATCCTCTTGTCGGCGTCGATGGTCAGCATCTTGGTCAACAGGTCGATGAACTCCCGCCGGTCGGCCTTCTCCGCCAGCATGTCGCTGCCCTCCAGGTCCGACGTCATGTTCACCTGGACGCACGGAGGCAAATGCACAGACACGGGATTTTTCAAACGGCTGATCCGGCGCACGAGGTCTCGGACCTTTGCGCAGGCGACAGGGGAAAGTCTCCCGCGGCTGGTTTCCCATAGGCAGAGCTATGAATACTCACAAGGCCTCATCAGTCGGGCCGTGAGTGTGTGTGTGTGTGTGTGTGCGGCACGGCCCGCTGATAACCTTGCGCCTTGGTGACATTATAAACATTTGCGCTGGTATTCATAGCGCCGCTTGAAATATCTGCAGGCTCTGTAACCCCCCCCCCCCCCCCCCCCCCCCGCGCGCTCGCCATCTCCGCCCGACTGTGATAAAGGAATAATCTGCAGAATGAGGTGGGAAATAATCACGCTGTCCTCTGCCATCGGGAGCGATGACTTTGGGAAATATACACATGCTGCGCTGGCGCACGTGCAGAAGCAGTTTGGAGGTTTTGCTTTGGGAGAGCAGGAAGCGGTCTGTAGGAGTTGGCGTTCGGTCGGGTCGATTCAATTCAATTGTCTGGAGAAAGACGACGAATGAGGCAACATTTTCCCCAAAACTAGAAAGAAAATTGTCCATGGAAAACACAATGAGCCTGCGCGCCCTTCGTGTCAACCGCTGTTTACGGAGCCACGTCCGTGTCGTGCGCCGCGACTGTACATAAAGACGGACGTGGCGTCCGTGACGTCACCCATTGGTTTCCGCCGAGAGCTTGTGAAGCTGATTGTGGGCGAATCACGCGTCACCATCTTGCAGACGCCTCACTCCCCCTAGTGCCAGGTTCACCCAAAAACGGGCGAAGGATGCGGAGCGCAGATAGCGCTGGGGGTGGGCCCCCGGACCGAGTGTGTTGTGGTAAATGGAGAGGTGCCAGCTCCTCCTGCTGGGCCCTACCGAGGTGCCCTCGAGCAAGGCACTGAACCCCCCCCCACCCCCCCACGGCTCGGGGGCGCCTGGATATGGCAGCCCCCTCACTTTGACATCCCTCCCTTGGTGCATGTATCGTATATAGATTGTGTTTGAAGTGTGTGTATTTAAAAAAAAAAATGTAATTTCCAATTCATGGGGATTAATAAAGGTCCTCCACTTCCTCTTCTTCTCCTTAAATATGCACATTTTCATTTTTTTATAATAAAGGATCACAACCTGTGCAGCTTTGGACGCGGACGCTTCGCTTTCCCAGCAGGGGGAGGAGCTACAGCATGAAAAGAAGGATGTATTACTGCGAGTGCACGTAACGAGGGGAAGATAAGGCGAAGAGGACGCTGCTCCTCTTGCCTCACTGCAGATGGAAGCCGGTATCAGCTTTCCTTCTGTCCTCATCGTCCCGGCTCCTGAATTTGCTGCTCAAAATTAAACATTTCCCACAACTAAAGTGGGAGGGGCATGATCTCTTCCTGGCACCCGGCCCCTTCTGTCTTGTCAGGGCCTTCAGCTATATCATCCATTATACACGGGAAGACAGATGTCCAGAAGGCTGAGTTCTTTATACGGCCAGGACAGTGAGATGGGGAAGGGGAAGGGGGGTGGTGGGGGGCAAATCAGGCTGTTTTCACCCATACTGAGCTCTGCTGTGGCTCCTCTGTGCTTTTGCAGTGTGGCTGCAATGGTGAGAGGAAGCTGGGACACAGAGCTGGAAGCGTAGGAGACGGCGGTGACCCAGGGGACATCATACCGGCGCAGGTTGGTTTCGTTAAACCCTCCGTGCAAGTGTGTGTGTGTGTGTGTGAGAGAGAGAGAGAGAAAGAGAGAGAGAATGTGTGTGGCAACTGTAAATTCAACAAAAGCCAGGCTGAATCCTGTCGCAGACGACAGCAGGGTATCGCAGAAAAGCATGACAGCAGCCCCGGGCGCTACTGGACATCCATAATTGTCTCCATAACGTAAGTACAGCCGCTGGTTTTTCAGAATAAAAGACCATGTTGCCAACGACACAGTTCACCTGCTTAAGACTTTGCTTGTTTGGGCTTCTTTTTTTTTTGAGGCAAGGCCAAAGGAACACGATGCCAACAGAGCACTGTCAGGAGATCCAGCGCGGCCTGGGAAAAAACAGTAATTTTCCATCAGCGCTGCCATATCTGCCTGCGGAGCCGCTATTTGGCCGAGCGCGAGGTGAAGGAAACGGCACTCGCTATCATCTCACTGTCACACACATCCTATCAAAATGTCTTGGCTACATGTGAACTTTCCCACAGCGGAGAGACCAATACACTTCGACTCAATAGGGGAGGGCAGGGGGGAGGGCGGGGGGGCGGGGGGGGTGGGGTTGTCCAGTGATCCCTGACTGTTGCCAGTCTCCAGTCACTTCCTGAGTACGAGCCGACACAGCGTGGATGCAGATTGGAGAAACAAGTAGGAATCTTCTGCAGCACGTGTCAAACCTGTGGCCCGCGGGCCAAACGTGGCCCGCGGGCCAAACGTGGGGGCCGCCATGTTTTTACAGCAGACCAGAGTGGATGCACTGCACATCTTTCGGCCGTTAATGACAACTGGGGTCTACCAGGGGAGAGTGAAGTGACGGATCCAATATGCAGCAATATACAACATCAGTGCAGTAAGGACAGGTTAAAGTGTGCAATACATTTCAAAACCTAATACTTCTATTTGACTTCTATTTGACTTGATTTTATTGTATTTTATTTTATTGTATTTTATAGATATATTTTGTGCAGTCACAAAAAGCAGTGGCACCTCTAATCTCGTGGCGACACAATGATAATAACGGCGATTCTGATTCTGATCACCAAATATTACACACTGTACCTTTAAGTTGTGGGCCACCACAATGCTGATGTGGCAAATGAGTTCGACGGCCCTGTAATCTGGAATAAGAATGATGCGACTGTGACAGAGATCGAGACCTCGTCCCTTTGCCCTCTGCCTGGAGAACATGTGCTTCACATGTACAAAGAGAGGACGGAGCCACAACACTCGCTCCAGCTGAGATAAGAAAGCAAACTAAACTTATCCACCAAGCTGCGCGGCCTCACCACGTGTTGGGCTCCAGCGTCTGCCTGCCACTTATTAGACGGCGGTTAAGTCAAATGAAGAGCAGAGGGTTTGGGCGAACAGCTGCTTTCATTTCGCTCAGTAAAACTCCACGTAGCAGCGGAGCACGGCCGCACTGCATCTGGAGCTGCGGCTCTGAGAGAGGATGAATATTTGAAAAGGACTTCAAATATTTGATCGATAATTCTCGGGGTGTGGCGGATCAAACTGGCCTGAGATCAGAGTAGCCCCGTCGGAGGAAGCTTCAAATGTGAGACGGCGCCGAGGCGCAAAGGAAAAGGCCAAAACACACAGCTATAGTTTCAGCGTTCGGAGGGGGAGGAGTCAGGCGGCGCGGCGGCGTACCTGCGCCATATCGTCCAAACAGTTGAAGATGTACTTGCGGGCCTCCTTGGACTTGATCCCCGTTTCACCCTCGTGGTCCTCCGGAGTCTGTGGGAGACACGAAGCAGATGTTGGTCTCAAATCCCATCACACTTCCCCCTCTGGAAACACACTATTTACATTTGGCTCATTATGGCTGCTTGTTGTTGACGTGCAGCAGGAATCAGCTTGCCCTCTGCGCAACCCTGGGGTAGCGCACAAACACTCATCTAACGGCCAGGAAGAGGGGGAGAGATCGCATGTGTCAGGCTCACGCAATACCAGTACATGAATGGGGCTATTGTGAAAAAGGAAAAACGCTTTGCGATCGGGCTCTTTAGGAAAAATCCACGGGCTGCAGGAAGCTCCTGAGCGAACGCGCTATAAGGTAATTGCAGTCAGTGGAGCGACGCAGCCGCTGTCACATGGAAACACGTGGCAAGGTCAGAGTGAAGCCGAGCGCTCACCCGCTCCTCAGGGTGGGAAAAAAAAAAAAAAGGTGTTTGGGATAAAGTCTCGCTATTTGACTTTCCGCCCCAAAAACCCCGAGGAGGGTTTGGGGTTGGGTGTGATATGCTTCTCTATATTCTCTTCTACATCTCACTCTGTGCCGGGGCGTCTTTTAACCATTCATTCCATCAGCATCACTGACTCGTGCTCCATCAAATGAATCGCTTGAGTTCTAACGTTAAACAGACTCACGTTAAAGGGGCAGCGCATGGAATTGAACGACTTACAGCTGCGGAGATTCATGTTTTAGCAGAATAATATATATTCCCAAAATAAGAGGGAAATGTATGGTTCCAGTCTAGCTCGCATTTATGGGATACACACATATATACACACATACACACACACACACATATATATATATATATAGATAGATAGATAGATAGATATATATATATAGATTTTTTCCCCTCTTTGTTTGTGGTTACTATTATTCTCATTTATTTTCTGCTGATTTCATCTTTGTGTTACGTTCACGCAGTTTGAAAAAGGAACAAAAACATGAGGAAAACACCGTGAAACTGAATAAAAACGCCCGAGCGCTGACAGGTCCGAGCAGTTTGCTCCCCGGCTGCAAGGCTGCGCCGCCTAAATCCAAATATCCGTCTGCAGTCCGATCATAACGTCCTCGCCCTTCTACGAACGCGTCAGCGTCTTTCTCGAAACGCTCATACCAGCTGTCACCTTCACGAACCCGAGACACCGTCTCCTTTAAACCGACAACACCGTGTTTGAGACGTGCTCTGAGACGCCCTCGTAAGCTCATTTGTCATATTGATGATTGAAAAATTCTCAAGTTGAGCAAACGCATGAAAATGCTGTGCAAGCCCCCCATACCTGACATCTGCTTAAAGCCTGTGGGCAGCAGACTTGAAAGAATGTACACTATGCACTCTGTGTGTCTTCATTTGGAGGCGAATCCTCATCAGCACCGTGGGTTGATGTCAGTGAGGTATGTTGGTGTGGTTCGTGAGAGAAAGCCTGTTCCGTGAGGCAGATCGGGCGCTGGCACAGGCAGGCGAACGCCATCACACCCCGCAGAGGCGGATCAGCCTCTGCGATTGGCTACGGTTGAGAAGTCGGCGAAGAAATTCACCATGTGACGCACAAAGTTTTATTTTAATCGGGGGGGAAAAGCAAAAGAGTGGACCTTCGTGCTGGGTGGCTTAGATAAAGGGACGGTGGAACGGGGGGAGAGAGGAGCTGGATTGGCCAGGCTGGATTTCCATTTTTCAAATCCTATTGCACAGATTCTTTTTGCTTTGATTATCCTCTTACTTTGTTTAGAGACAGAAATAGCTTTCAGAGTTGAACCTAACATCTGCATTGTCCTTTCACCTTTTTTTTATACTATGTTTAAAAAATGCTTTTACATTTTTCTGTATTTCTGAGCAAGAGTACTGTTTCTATTTATTCAAATGTATTGGTATTGGCTGTAAAACGAAACTCTCTATTTTCAAAGATTACATCTTAATTCAAATAAAAAATAAATAATGATAAAATTAAATATGATAATTACTGATTATTAGGGTATGTTTTTTTCACATGCATTTCAGTTTCCTGATAAGATGATGTTTAGAGTAATTGTTACCGAAATTAAAACAATGTAGATAATACATGAATAAATAGCTTACACGACGTTTTTGATCATTGAACTGAACGATAACAACAGCTGTTGATGTAACTTGAATTGTCTATATATGAGATTGTTTGGCCCCTGCTGACAATTTGTGTTTCTTATGTGGCCACCCCCTGGAAAAGTACGGGCCCACCCCTGATTCATGCAGCCGTGTCCCCCCATACCTTCAGTCTCCAGAGAGGATAGGTGGAGTCCGCCTCTCTGTTGAAAAACCTGGTGGTCTTCGTGCCAGCGCTCAACAGATACTCTGCAGGCAGACCCTGTGTCTGCGAGATGTACCGGATCTGCAAGGACAAGGTGAGGACACACGCACGAGTTTGATCACAAGCATGATTGAACCATCATTTACATTTAATCTGACTTTCACAGGAACCTGAAGAGGGACGTTCTCTTGGCAGCTTTAAAAATCTCTGCTGACATCAACTCATCCGAATGTATCTGGCTGAAATATGCACGGCCCCCCGACACGACCTCCGCTCAAGGGTGGAAGATTGATTTGATACTTGTAAATGAGACATTTTGCTAAGTTTTCAAGCTATAAAAAGAAATAAAAAAAACTTCAAAAAAACTGAAGCTTGTTCAGTCATGGAGCACAACTTGTTCAAGGTTTTCCCACCGAGCCTCGTGTGACTGATAGAGAGTAGGGAACACGACAGAGTCTTGCTCTGGAGCACCGGGGCTGCGCTAATTGGACAAGTGGCTCCGCGGCATCTGTTCAGATAAACAGGGAGGCTGCGCAAGAATCATCAGGGGCCGTCAAGGGGATTAGAGAAGCAGCCCACCCCTCCCAACACACACGTGCAAGAGAGAGAGAGCGAGCGCGCGCTCAAACCATAGGAGCAGAGCGGATTCACGGGCACGCTACAACGCCGGCTCATCCAATCACGCGTGGCTCGGAGGGCCGGGGCGAGGGATGAGGTGTTACCTGATCGTACTCCGAGGCCCCGGGGTAGAGGGGCCATCCCAGGAAGAGCTCGGCGATCACACAGCCCAGGGACCACATGTCGATGGCCTCGCAGAACGGCAGGCCCAGGATGATCTCCGGAGCCCTGCGAAGGAAGGAAGGATTGTTTGTTTTTTACGTCCAAAAATGTCACATACACCAGACGTCTCCTCACACTTCCTCCTGTGGAGCTCGTTGAGAGCAGCGGGGTCCCGGGGGGAGTACACGCCGGTCAGAGGAGGCAGCTGTCTGCTGCTCAACGTGTAGGAGTGGGCTACGCTCTCACCGCCCAGACCATTGAATGAGATAAACACTCAGCAGATTAGGTGCGCTTTTTTATTATTATTATTATTATTTATTTATTTATTTTGCAGAGACCACAGTTCCACAGCAAAACAAACGGCTGAATGAATTCGCTGCAGTGGAGGGCTCTCCTCCTGTCAGCCGTTTCAGAGGTGGCACAGAACTGATTACCCCCTTTCACAAAGACCGGCGGAGGCGAATATGTTGGTCGTGCCTCTTGTTTTCCGGACGCGAGCTAAGATGCAAATGCAGAGGTGAATCAATGCTCCAGGAATAAGGAGGAGGTACGTAGTCGCACCTGCGGACTGATGTGCGCGAAAGCCGGGAGTCTCCATCGGCGGGAGAGACGAAGACAAATCGATCCCCAAGAGGGTTTTTACAGCTTTGGTTCATAATAAAAGAAGAAAAACAGGAATAATCTGCGTTCATCTGTGTTTAAAGGGGAACTATTGATAACATGCAGGAGCACCAGCCCCACCTCAGGTACTGAACCACAGGGACTAGATCACGTTGAGGTGAATAATATTTACTGTGCTTCAAGAACCACAACGTGGAAGCAATTATGCCATGAAAAGTAAAATCAACATAAACATTCTCTTGAGCTTCATCCAGGCTTTTAATAGGCTGCATTTGACGGAATAATGCCAGTGCTTGGTTCCCAAACACACAAATACACACACGCACGCACACACACAGTGATCGGCCCATTTTAGATCAGTGAACTGGGGGGTCGCGACCCAAAAGTGGGTCGTGGAAACATTTTCACAGGCCTTCGGCGGAAAAAAGTCACCCAAAAAAATCCTTTCATTTCGAAGGGGGTCGTTTATGCATCGGAGAGCCGTCTGTTCACACTCCTGACCAGTGGGTGGCGATGATGCCCTGTGATGCTAAGAGACACCAGCACTTTCACAGATGGAAGAAAACCTGGAAGGTTTGTTGACAGATGGTAACTGACCATGAAACATAAGTACAACTACATGAAAGATGGATTTTCTTATATTAAGGACAAAACTACTCATCTTTAAATTAAATAAAATAAAATTAAATTAAATTAAATTAAATCAAATCAAAAATAAATAAAAAAATTGCCTTGATTTGCTTGTCTTTAATGGTGGGTCTTGAAAAGAGATCAGTCAAGAACCACTGCTTTCAACCACTTAAAGATCTTCTGAACTCTCGTCTCTGATGGGATTGAAAAACAACCAATCACAGAGCAACAACACACGTACAATCCAAACCACTCTCTCTCTGCCTGCAGAGCCGTCCATAATAAGTTACTGCTGAAGTTCACCGAGTATCGCTCCTAAAAAAAAAGTTGCTTGACACAGGCAACGCTCTTGTTCTATCTCTAACTTCCATCAACTTCCACTCCATTTATAAAAGTTCAAATCCCTCTCTATCAGTTAATTACATATTAACAGCATGACACACCGATCGCAGGAGCTTAAGGCTGATCTTGGAAAGTTTCTCCTTCGCTGCCAACTTCTCGATACTGATACGGTCACCATGGCAACTAGGCTAACACGTCTCCTCCTAAGCTGTATTGAGCTGTGGCAGGGTCGCAGGAAGAGAATCTGTGTGTGTGTGTGTGGGGGGGGGGGGGGGGGGGGGGGGGGGGGGGGGGGGCTGGTCTCGATCCTGCTGGAACTGCGTGTACCAGGAAGCAGAGAGCGAGGGAAACAGCATGGGGGGGATGTTATGGGACTTTGCGTGGCCGCAGGGGGCAGTGGGTGATCGGTAGCTAAGGGGATTGGAGGAGACTGGACCAAGACACTTCACCTGTTTAAAGCCATTTTCAAACTGGAGCCCATTGCACCCAGTTCCCCGATGGACCCCTCGCTGAGTGTGAGGCTGTGGGGAAGCCCCCGTGGACCGAGATGGTTCAGGTATAGAGGCGGAAGATGTCACCGAGATTAACAAAACGAGAAGAAGAGGAAGAGGAGTCAACTTAAGAAGAAAAAACAAATGAGGGGGAGCAGAAGAAGTCCTGTCGCAGACGCTGGTTATTGGGGTCCGAAGGGCAGAGGGAGAGCAGGCACCGAGACGACGCTCCAGCAACGGTATCTCGGGGCACGGCCAATACGAAGACACCTTCACACACAATGTGCTGAGACGTCCATCACAGAGTTGCCAGGGAGCCTGAAGAACGGGTGAGAGGGGAGATGCGCAACAGCGCCGCCTCCTGGGCAAAACCTCAAATCTGAATGTATCCAACTCTGCGTGGACATGAGTTTCTATATCTGAAAACCATCCTGCGCTGCTTTGAAGCTGAAGTTCATTTAAAGTATTCAGAGACTAAAGTGGAGGCACTTGAGCGCTGCTTCGCCACAAACCCCCTTGTGGCGATTTCTCGGAACAATGTGCGGGAATTGAGTGAGGATCACGTTCTATTTATACACCCAAACCTCAATGTTTGTACATTTCAACCCTGCTCTTATCAGACTGTCGGTGCAGACGTGATAACAGAAGCGCGCCGCACTGCGAGGTCGTCATCACAGCGAGTGTTGTTGTTTTTTGTACCTATATTTTTAGGGATATAATGAAAGCAATCTGAAACAGCAGCAGCCCTGCGGTTCTGCGGCGCATTTAAAATCTACAAAGGCATCGCGCAAAGTATATAACCCTCTGATTTGCATGAATATGAGTTCTGCAAAAGCCTTGTTTGACTTCGAGACACCCAAATATTTATGAGCCGTTCACTGCGCTGCCTGAAGGAGACGATGCAGCAACACGATGCTTCCGTTTCCCCTCACATCCCCCCTTTCATCACATGGTCATTTAGATCTTTACAATTAAGGTACAGTATAAAGCTACAGTGTGTAGGATTTGGTGACACCTACTGGTGAAGCTGCGTGTTGTACCCATCACCTCAACCTTCCCCTTCGAGCCTGCAGGAGAAACTACGGTGGACCTCAGTCGTCGTTAAAGCTCCAACGACGCTTAGTCCGTTCACTCTGAGCTAATGTAAACACACGGAGACCCCCGGAGACCCTGGACCCGCTCCTGAAGTAAATAAATGGCTCATTTGAGGGTTTTGTAAAAAGTTGGGGTGATTATAGACTTGCAAACATGTCTTGTCGTATTCTATTTCTATAGATAAAAGTGACAAAGAACAACCATAATCTCACACACTGTACCTTTAAGTGTCTGATGGTTTCAAAACAGCCAGTAAAATCAACCTTTGCTGTCGTTCACACGATTGGTTTCTGCGCGCGCGCGCGCGTGTGTGTGTGTGTGTGTGTGTGTGTGTGTGTGTGTGTGTGTGTGTGTGAGGCCGCGTGACCACATGCACTTTGGCCTTGTGTGTGATGAAGAGATTTGCTAGTGTTGATATTATGCTTGGATCCACTTCTGACTGAACCCTCTTCAGTTATGCTCCAATGCTCTACTTTGCTCTACTTAGATGGTTCTCTGAGAGAGCGAGAGAGAGAACGAGAGAGAGAGAGAGAGCGAGAGAGAGAGAGAGAGAGAGCGAGAACAAGCGAGGAGTAAAATCGTTGCTTGTGATATGAAACCACAAATGCAAATGTGCGCCTGCCAGTGCAGCGTTGCCATTA
>JAFBJT010037839.1:0-20469 GCA_016785325.1 Chascanopsetta lugubris | reverse complement strand
AGAAACATACATCTGCAGCAGGACCTGTGATCAAACTTTCTAAGCAGGCTTCTGAACGCAGGTCTTTTTAAAGTACTTCTCTCTGAATGCACTGACACTTTTACTCCAGTAAAGGGAGAGAACACCTCCACCAGTCCTCGCGCATCTGCTTTTATTCCATTACATGTGGCGGCGTGTGGAGACTCCCTGGCTTTTTAACAGCGCTGCACGCTAATGAACACCTCCGTCCATCAAGCTATATATGGTCTGAGCTGCTTTACCGAGCCCGGTCTCTTAAGCATTAGGCAATTATGGACACCTGTTATTTAGTTAATTGCCCAATTAACTCATCCATCATTAAAACAAAATAGGTCACGTAAATTACCACGTATTTACTCCAACCTATGAGAGGAGAGCATCACGCGCAGGTGCCTTTTATATCAACCAGCAAAGACATCATCCATCTGCTGCGACGTTTTATTTTTTTTTTTTTTTTTTTTTTTTTATTCGAGTGTCTAATTTTAGAGATCAATGATTAAAATAATGAAAGTGTGACGTGCGACGGCAACTTCAGCCAGCTTCAAAGACTCGCTTTTGCGCCTTTCACCTTGACGGAGAGTAGAAAGAATCGGGAGAGCCACCTTCTCTCTCATGCTCCGCCAGGCGACAGGACGCTCTGTCAGGGAGCAGAAAGGGAGAGGACGGGAAGCCACGCGGCTTCACCTGCCGGGAGGTGAGGCTCCTCCGTGCCCCTTGTCCTCGGCTAATTGCCAGCAGAAAGTTACCTTGTCATCCGGATTACATCTCCACGCAGGCGCTGCAGAAGGAGCCCACGGAGATACACAGACAACAAAAGGTAACAACTGCACCGACACGGAGAGAGAGAGAGAGAGAGAGAGAGAGAGAGAGAGAGAGAGAATAAATTCTGAAATCTGCATTTCCTCTTCAGTAAAGCCTGATGTGATTTAAAATGAGCTGTGATCGTTTCTTCTTTTCATTCCCTCAGTGTTTAACAAGCAGAAAACGTCTCTTCCTTTATCTTGGGTTAATGTGACAAACAGCGTGCTTTGTGTTCTCTGCCAAAGACATCAAATGTCTCTTTTGATATAAATTGGGTGGCGCGAGGTTCTGCGCCGGGGGTGAGCGGGGGGGGGAGGGGGGGTGTCAGGGGAGGAGAGATGAGCGCTGGTGAGGACTGTTTATCACAGGAAGTTGTTTACACTCCACAAACTCTAATCATAATCATAATAATCATAATCTGCAAAGGGCATTCTGGGCGGCCGGGGGTATCTATCTATCGGCTGGAGCTGATCCACACACCAGTTCGGAATCATCTGTTTCGCTGAAGGATAGTCGGCGAGTATAGTGGAGGTGCTGGGTAAATGCAAATGGATCAAAACAAACAAACTAACACCTCTTTAAATAGAAATCAAGAATGGAGAGCGAGTGAAATTAAAGTGAACACACAAACCTAAATCATGAGTTTTAGTTTGCACACATGTCAAACATCAGCTGTCACACTTCACTTACTGTGTTTCCATGCATGTCCCTTGACTGTGGTAATAACGTAACAGCTCCCCCCAGTGTTAGGAGGGGGGACAGGCCGAGCCTGCAAGTAATTTCTTTTTCTTTCTTTTTTGGACAGTGAATCTCTCACATATTCATTTTTTTTAAAGTAAATAAATAAAGCGGATGATCATCTTAGGACTAAACCACATTTCTACCACTGGTAGAGGAATAGGATTGGCAAGACTTTTTTTTGTAAAATGAATGATTCAGGCGAGTCCTGCTTTCGAATGCACACAGTGTTGCAGGTCATTTCCGTGGTTTAATTTCTCCCTCATGTCTGAGGAGCGGTAGGAAATGAAGCTTCGTCTTATTTTACCATCCCACTGCTTCGCTCTTCTCTGCGGAGCCTCTTGTGGGATGAAGTCTGCTCTACATTATCAGAGGGGCTCTGTATCATAGCGCCAAGCTCCCCCACATTGATGCATCATTGCTTAAATTATCACCACAGCAAAAAAAAAAAATAAATAAAACTATTCTCCTGACAGACCTTCTGCTGCCAAGGTGGGAGTTGGATAATGGAACTCACCACAAGGAGCCTATGGGATTAATACCTATCCTTGATACACACATAATAGAACTTCACGTAGGAGGGATTCATGGTACCTCAGTGGGACGCATTGTATTCTGGGGGCTGGTAATATTAAAGATGAAAGATTCTTTAAATTCTGAGGTCTAAAAATAGCTTTTGCAGGATTTGACAGCCCCAGTATTCATATTGTATGTCCTGTAGATCCTTAGGAAGGCGTCTTAAAGGAGCAGTGTGTAAGATTTGGTGACATCTAGTGGTGAAGTTGCATGTTGTATTCGTCACTTCACCCTCAGCCTTCTGAACCTGCATTATGTATGTTCACTCTGGGCTACTGTAAAAATATGATGGCCCCCATCGAGAGGACTTGCTCTTCATGTAAATAGACATTAATGGGCTCATTTAAGGTTAATGGGATACAATCAAACATTTAGGCGATTCTGAATTCATTCAAATGTCAGTTTGTAATTGTTTTGTAATATTTTTGGAAGTGACAAAAATTTACAAAATCGTACACACCGCACCTTTAAGATATTAGAAGTTGTAGACAAATAAAAATAATCTAGTTTCGACACCTCGCCATGTGAAAATGACTTCCTCCTCCCCTCGGCCTCTAATATCGCTCCTCTGTCTTATGACAATAAAATAGTCCATCACTCGCTAAAATCAAAATTTCCGTGGCTTCCCGTGCCCTGCACCGAGGAATTAATTCACACCATTCTAATCTGGTTTCATGAAGCCGTAAAAGAAAAGAAAGAGAGAGGGGGGGGGGGTAAAAAATTCTCAGGTGTAATATAAAACCAAATGCATTAGTTGACAGGGCGCTGATGAATGTCAAATCCATCACGCGGCGCGAAGTAGGGGGGAATTGATCTCTTTCCATTTGGAGTATTTTTTTCCCTCTCTCTCCCTCTCTCTCTCTGTCTCTCTCTCTGCTACCGTCAGCATTAGGCTCTGCCCCCATTACAAATGCATCAGTATGCTCTGTATAATACCATGTCCGCTTTTCCCAAATGCCCCCCCCCCCCACCCCACCCAAAGTCACTTGAAGGTTGTTGGCAGCTCATGTAAATGAAACTTGATTGTAATAGTTCTAAGTGGATTCCACCCACACAATCCTGTCACATTCGCTCATTGTTATCCACAATCTGCCCCCCCCCCCCCCCCCCCCCCCCCCCCCCCCCCCCCCCCCCCCCCCCCCCCCCCCCTCTCCCCCCCCATCCCCCCCCCCCCTTCCACCTCCCATCAGCGTTAGCAGCGTAAATAATAAAAGTTGTGTCACTTCGCAAATTACCCAAACAGCTTATCACTTATTCATTGTGGTGTATCACAACAACTTCTCGGTCGCGAAACAAAAGCCACAATGAGTCAGACACGGGCTTTTGTTAATGAACTTGGAAGATTACCAGATCTGAAAATTAACTGTGTTGCTGGTTCTTTTCCCCTCATCTGTGACTTCTCCTTGTTTTGTTTTCCCCCCCTTTCTCTCCTGTTTACCCACAACAGACAAACAGAGAGATTGACATAGGGAGAAAAAACTGGAAATATGTTGTTATTTGTTTGTGGTGGTTTTGTCTGCTTCCGTTCAACTTCACTTTACAGCTGTTAATCCTCCCTCCCTCTCACTCCAAGGACAAACTGCTGATCATTTAAAGGGGCAGTGTGTGAGATTTGGTGACATCCAGTGCTGAAGTTCCATGTTGTTTCCATAACCTCACCCTCACCCTTTAGAGCATGCAGGAGAACTTATAGTCGACTTTAGTTATCATTCAAACTCAAAAGATAGAAGATGTTTAGTGCGTCCACTCTGGGCTACAGTAAAAACATGCCGGCCCCCGTAGAGAGGACACACTCCTCGTCTGAATATACATTAATGAGCTCATGTAAGGCTAATGGGAAAAAAAAAGAAACATTTAAGCAATTATAAAGTCATGAAAATGTCAGTAAGTAATTGCATTATAATATTTCTCAGAAGTGATCAAAATTCAATCTTACGCACTGCACCTTTAACAGTTCCACAATCCATAGGTGTCCAAGCTTGATCAGATTTTCCCTGTGATGTGATTATCATACTCTCAACTTATGAATGAAGAGGTTCCAGGACAGTAACTGAAGGTGGGTCACATGCATATGTTTCACAGCGTAACTGGATGCTCGAGGTCTCCAAAGCCAGCTGAGGTGCAATTTGGTGCCAATCCAAAACAAATAAAGAAATAATACCAACGCTCATCGAATACCAACTGGACAGCAGTGAAGTGCCGACCGCTGGAACTTTACCCATGCAGCATTTCAGGTGATTGAGTTAACGGGACGGCACAGTTAATTTTTAGGGCCCCTGTGAAAACGATCTTCTGCCGTCGGTTCGCACACTGTCCGCATGGCCCTTGTAGCCATTTTCTGCCTGGCTGCCCTTAATTCTGATCTGCAGCCAGCGTCGCTCTTAGCCTACAGCTGGGGCCACAGAGGCAGCGTATTCCCAGGTGGTCACTGAGCATGCAGAGATAGAGGTAGATTGAAATCTGAAATGTGAGAAATTGCAAAACTTTAACATGGAGGACACCGTGTCAGCCAAAGAAGGTGATTCCAAGCCAACCTAAGCCTGAGCATGACATCGCTGTTTGCTGTTCCTTTTCTTCAAATTCTATTTTATTTCTACAATGACAAAGAGGATCGTTGCAATGGGGCATTCGTGCATTTGACCCACACAACAACGTGCATGTAAAACAAGCGTTTTTCCTGCCAGACCCACAATCATCCCTGGAGGGAACGATGGAGGATGTACATTTGTGCCCCAAGGTGCCACATGAGAAACGCATCTCGTGGAAGCTTGCACCTTGACACCATCGATGGTGTTGATCCCGTTCTCCAACCTGTGAGTTAACATTGAGCCACTAAAACCTTGCTAGTCCTAAACCTCCTGCATTATTTTGTGGCATCTGAAAATGTTCAAAGATATGGTGTAAAGCAATATTTCCGCTAACAATAGAAAAAGCCACCCAAAAACCAAACAGAGTCGCTTGTTTTCGTCATTTTCACTGAACTGTGGTTTACCACATGTTTGCGAGGCGGTCAATGATTTCAGCCAGTGCCACAACACTATGAGAGTGTTCTTCCTCCTGTCTGGCAGGTGCCGTAATCACAATGCAACCATACAAGGGAGTCAGTGCAATTTCATGGTAATCACTCAGGAGGTCATTAAGACATTTCAGTCCGGATCAAAGCGGCACACAGGCAGAGCGACCATCCATCCATCCATCCATAAACATGAGCCCACAGGTCGGCCGTGACCCATATAAGTTCTGTCATTTAAGGGACCTTTGAATTGATTAGAAGAAAAACCAAAGGAGGAAGTTAGTAAATGTAATGACTATGAAATAGACAGGTTGAAAGAGGGCTGGAGACAGTCGTTTGACCCTTATGAGAAACCAGCACCATTCCTCAACTTCAGATGGATATTCATGAAGCTCGTTCAGAGCCACTTTGAAGTTGAAACCTGCCTATGTATGTTGAATTGACAATAAATGCCTGATTTTCATTGGTTGTGATACAACAGGTCAGGACAACATGTCCGTGCATTGCGAGAGCACCATGAGCAACTGTTAGGGTACGACGCACGAGGGACGGATCCAAATGCGTGAGACACTCAAAAAAGGGTCATTAAACAAAACTCAAGATCAAAAGAAACATGCACAAAGGCATTGAAAAACGAGGAGAAGGTGAGAAAAAAATATCAAAAAAGCGCTGGATAAACCAGGATGTCAAAAACAGTAACCAAAATATTCTAGACAGGGCAAGATAATAAATCACTAAAGACGCTGAAAAGTCCTGGAATCGGGTTCTCAGAATGAGCATGGATCAAACGAGGCATGGAATCGAGCAAGGACCGAAGACGTGACATCGACAATACACTGGCGACAGACAAGGGGAGAGGAGAGCTTCAGTAGGAGAGACGGGACCAGGGTCAGGTGCTGACAATCAGGGAGTCAGACGCGACGCAGACAAGGCAGACAGAGTGTGGACAGACAGGAAAGCCAAAACCCCTCACCAAAATAAAACAAGGAACGACGTGAAATGAGAATAACTAAACAGGGGAACAAAAACTAGCTCAACACATTTGACGACGTGCAACAGCGACTCAACACACACAGTGACGTTGTGTTGGCTGACGTTGCTTCTATTCCTGGTATCCGGGCAACTTGTCCTATAAAGGTATAATTTCAACTGTTACAAAACCTATAAAGTAAGAGAACATGTTCAGTTGGGAAGAGGTTTGGGTAAATGGTTTCCTAAGTATTTTTTTATCTGTAATCCTGTTTTCCTTCTTTTACAAATTATGACAAACAAAGAATAAGACACTACATTGCTACTGATGTTATGGACAAATAATGCATTTTTGGAGTTTAAAGGTACAGTGTGTAAGATTTGCTGATATCTATTGGTGAAGTTGCAGGTTGCTAGTGTTGCATGCATCACCTCACTCTTCCCTTTTGAACCTACGGCAGCCCCGTTTAGTACTTCCACCGTGGGCTATCATAAAAACATGGCAGCCCCCATACAGTGGACCTCCTCCTGGTGAAAATAAACATTAAAGGGCTACTTTTAGGGTTATGTAAAAAGCTAGTCATACATTAGGGTAATTATTTGTAGAAATGTCTATTCCATTGTTTTGTAATTATCTTTCCATAGACAAGAATTGTTACACACTATTTCTTGATTGTCATAATAATAGATAATAACACATACATGACCATTTTACAAATATGTATTATAATATAGAGATGGAGCTACTGGATCCGTAATGTGCCACCTCTGTGTAGGATTGTTGGTTCATCTGTGCTAATTGCTGACACAACAAGTCAATATGAAAGCCATTGTGGCTGTGATAGTCGTTTGCAGTTGTCCTACCAACATATGGAATAAATAACTAATGCTTTAAGATGATTATATACAGTCCAAAGTGCTTTTCTTCATCTCGGCTCCTCCTTACAAACACTAAGAGGAGTCGTAACCCTTGGGGGAGAGCAGGGCTGTGCTGCCGAGGGATTACTCAAGTTTGGGGAATAATGACCCCCCCCCCCCCCCCCCCCCCCCCCCCCCCCCCCCCCCTCCCAGCCCTCTGTGCAGAAGCTCCTCTTGGGCCCTGTCAGTTCCAGGCCCTCCAGTTTGGATGGATATATCAATGGAGATCCCTCCCTCACCATTACACACCCTTCCTCATCTCTCCTTCTTCGCCTCATGCCCTTTTCTCGCCGATAATACCTCATTGTGAAAACCATAAAAAGGGGGGGAGGGACTTATCTCATTTTCACCTGAGGTCATTTTCTTTGAGAGGGGTGTGGACTTTTAACCAATGGCTTTTAACTTGGCTCCACTCAATTTATAGCCTCTTCCTCTCAGTCGCCTCTCCATTTCTCTCTCTCTCTCGCACACACACATTGACTATATCTCCATCTCCTTCTTTCTCTTTCTTTTCCCCCATTATCCCATCGGGATAATAGGCTTCAACAGTGAACAGTGGTCTAATTTAAATTCCTTTTATTCCAGCTCGTCCGGCCGGCGTACATCTGTAAATGCATTTAGCGATATTGTCCATTCAATGTCAAATGAAGTTAATTGTCCATTGACTTCCTCACCTCCTCCATGCACTTATTACTGCCTGCATGAGGGGATTATCTCATTGTGAATGACCGCTATGGCAAAAAAGGGTCCGAATGTCAATTGGACAAGTGGCTGCACACACGAAAAAAAGAAAAGAAAAAGTCAAACGGTTTCAATACGTCATTGCAATTTTCAGAGGGATCAACAAGTTTCGTTTTCTAATAAACACATCCCTGGTAGTAAAAATGAGTCTGATGCTATTACATTCAGTTTGGTGACCCAATTTGTTTGGCCCCTTGTGGTTTTTGCAGTGTAATTACCACTTCTACAAGAATGTGCCGCTGAAACACGGTGCTTTAAATCAACACAGAGCCGAGCTGGTGCAGAATGAATCTTTAAAGGGGACCAATCGTGGTCCCTCACTTTTGGAGTTAAACACGGTGTAGAAGAACATGGTGTCGAAGAATCACTAATAAGATGGTCGAAACCGTATCAACTGACCTAAACGCATGTTTGAGTAATTCAACAAAAACGGTGGCAGCTTCAGCAGGAGCAGCAAAAGCTGTGGTTCGCAACACAGGAAAATTAGTGACGCCATTAATGTAGGTGGGTGTGTGCATCTGCACGGGAGGATGTCAATCAAACAACGGCACTCTCCAACCTCACTATGCGGCTCGAAAGGGCACGTGATCTCGCAATGCATTGTGGGCCGCCAGCATATCTGAGTTAGACACGGTGCTCCAGAGAAAGAGGAACAAACACAAGGGTTTCACCTCTGTGAGTGTGAAACTTGCTTGTTTAGAAGGTGGGACTACACTACATTTGCAGCCAATCTAGGATCGCCTACCAATCAGCCAATCTGGAGACAGTGATGTTTCACAGGGGGCACAATAGGTCCTCTTTAACAAATAGTCACCGTCGTATCTGCAGAGTCTGTCACCTTGCAGCTTCCTGGAATTTTGACCGCTGGAACCATAGTTTCATATATTTTCTGCTGAATGTTAACAGCACATGCCTCTTAGCTTAGTCTTAACAACTTATCAAAGTCTTATAGACTAAGTCACATTCACTATTCAAACATATAGTATATGTGCAGATCTTCTATATATGGCTCTTCAATATTATATGTATGAATGTATGATATAGTCATACATCCGCTTCACACCCCGTTGGCATAGCCACCAGAGGCAGATTGGACAACTGAGTCAGGCTGAAGGACACACAAACTGGAGGAGACCAGGATGGGAACCAACCATGGTCCGAGTTTATCAGTGGAATTTGTTTCAGAGATTCTGTATCTAATGAGTCCTGTTTGGGGCCAAAGTCAAGAGAGTGTGTCCTGTTTGAAGCCAGGCGGAACGTAAAGGTGATGAGGCCGGTGGCTGTTCTGCTGGAGGCTGGATTTCACATTCTCTTGCTTTTATTTAGCAGAGCAATACCCTTTGTTTAACTTCAACTAATTAGTTAACTAATCTTTTTTTCAGTTCGTCTTGACTAGATCCCCATGCTTCATGTGGAGGGGACAGAGACTGGTCATAAAAGTGGTTGTTCATGCTTGATTTCTTACGCTACACGTGCAATCCTATTAAGATGAGATGAAAAATGATCTTCGTGAAATATAAAATTTGATTCGCTTGGAAATCTGTTTTTTGGTCATAAAAATCCAGTGTGCGGGACAAAGCCACATCGCTTCCCCAGTGCCTTATTAATTACATGGTCAGACTGACAGTATTATCCAACTGACCCAGCGTACACCTCAGACTTGCAGTGGCCACTTGCGGTGCTGCAACAAAAAATCCCCATGGGCCCAAAAAGCATCTTTCCCATAGACCACAATAGTAATTTGGACCCCTGTAAAACAATTTGCATATTGTGCTTTTATTTTGGTAAAAATGTCCTAAAGGTAAGGTCAGAAACAAGCCCACCCTTATTCTGGGTTATATCATGGCTATGGTCGACTAATTCCATTGGCTGCTCGTTCTCGTAGGCCCGATGCATTATGGGAATTATGTTATGAGCCACATAACCCCGGAACTTTTTCAGCTTATGCACCACATGAGCAACTTCCATAGACTTGAATGGGGTCATGTGATCGATACAGTAGCTTGCCCTATTAATAAATGCATGGTAGACTTTAAAATGTAAAGAAAATACGATTTTCAAAAAATATTGGAAAGCCCTTAAACCTCAAGATAGTTTCATGGTCTTGTTTCTGGGACACTTTTGGCGCAGAGGGGCCGACAGAAGTGTGTCCAGAGCAAAGTTTCAGCTCCCATGTGGAATGTATCTTGAGAGGAGGCAGACTGAAAGTCATCTGCTGCCTCAGTTTACTCAGACACAGACAGAGCCACAGTGGAATGAACGATTAAGACTCACAATCAAAGACAAATCCACACTGGATCCCTTTCCCCGCTCAGGTTTATCATCAGTGAACTCTGAGACCTTTTGCCGTCGACTCCACAACTTTTAGAGAAGAAGTGCTGTGGTTCGTCCTACTTCTTCGAGACTTTAAATTCCAGGACAAGGAAAAAGGACATAACTCAAACACACTAATCAAATCCACAGTAGAGTCTGGTGGTGTCACATTTTGTCCCAAGGGAGTTTGAAATTGATCAAAATGAAAAATGATGCCTTTACACAATTACAGATTAAATCTTTTACATCAAAATAAAATATGATCACTGACTGGGAATAAACCTGGTTTTCCGTGAGTCGGTATAGAAGTACCGAGCTCATTTCCAATCAAATAAAACTTTCCCGATCTCTGTGTGATCTGATTGCCTGAGAAACGGAATTAGACGTCAAAACAGAAAAATAATCACAATAATAATAAATAACAATTGTTTCCTGTGCACCGACCCGTGCACTCTCTTCCTGTGCTGGCATTGTGAGCGCTGACACCTATCACCTAACCTAATAACATCCTGCTCCACATACATCATCCTGCAGATTTGATTAGAGATCTGATTTATTTATTTGTTTAGCGCCGAGACCCCACTGTCATTATTTTCCCTTGTAAATAATTCAATAAAAATGCCAGCCACCGCCCCTGCTCTACATTAATATTTTGTGTAATAAAGATAGTGGGAGGGAGCAGGTGTTGTTCCGGCACAATGGGGAGAAGCAAGTCACATAAACAGACAGCGGAGCGTCATGACAAGCAGAGACAATGCAGGCTGAAGTACGGGAATCAAACTTTACCATCAGGTCCCTGCAGATTTCCACAAGCAGACAAGGAAATGTCATCTGTGTACACTGAATAAGTCAAGCCCATGCACTGACATAATGCCACTCTGGAGCCTTGTGTGCCGTCTCACATAGACCAGGAGTAATTTACATAGAGGAAGCATCTACTCACTCTGGAAGCTTTAATAAAGTTGCACTTACAGTTAGCTTTGTTTGCCACTGTGTCAAAGGACATATTACATGGGGTTATATGAAATAAGTGCACGCACGTGTCAACAACTCTGTTGCTACTGTATGTCATTGTTTTTGTTTCGTTCAGTTTTCAGCTCACTGGTTTCCAGCTGCAGCAAACAGCTGTTAATGATGTGGATGCTATCTGCTTTTCATCAGGACAATTCAAGGTTTAGGTTTGACTTTTCGCCTAAATGAAATATTTTCCAGTGGTTTTTTTAACTAAGTTATGTGGCCAGACACCTCGGCAAGTCAACAACACAGAAAAAAAAATGTACACTTACAATTAGCTCCATTTATTGAGTGGGTTAGGATTGCCCTGGCATTTGTTTTTTTTTAAGATTCACAATAGGATTTAATAAAAAACTATGAATTTGATTTGAATTAAACTTGATGGAGAGTCAAGAGGGAAGAGACTGAAGTTTAGCAGACCTACCTTTTTTCCTTTGTGATCATTTTTTCAGAGTGTAAGACAAGTTATCTTTTTACATTTTCAACATTTAATTGAAATACCTCATGGTGTTTGACAAAAACCTATAAAAAAAGATTTTTCTTTGTTTTCATCTTGGTGCTATGTCCATTTTGTAAGTGAAATGAAGGAACTGAGCTACAAGGATGAACCTGCTTGTCTGCAGCCCCCCAAGCAGGGATTGCTTTATCAAATTCTGAGAAGGTCATGAGCTTTGTTTGGTTGTTCGAGTCTTCCAAACTTAACGTAATCTTCATTTTCTCCTCTCTTACTCACTCTGCAAAGAAGAACAGAATCTATATTGACTTGTTGATGATAAGAGATGCATCACCACCAGCTGGCAGTTCCCGGTTGAGAGTGACTGATGACAACACATATAATATAATATGCATTTTAAACACATTGTGGTCTTGGGGTCCCCATGGTATCTGGTGGTACTGCAGCACTTGTGCAATATGAGTAATATGCACAAACGAAGATGGAATTGACCGTATGATGGGGACAATAGTCGTGTCCCATCTCAGTATCTATAATAATGTACATGTGCGTTTAAAGGTGCAGTGTGTACGATTTTGGTCATTTTTGACATTTCTAAAGATACTACATTTTTAATGAATTCAAAATCCCCTCAATGATTTATTTTTCTCCATTACCCTTAAATGAACCCAAATATGTAAATTTACATGAGGACCGGGTTCTCTCTACGGGGGGCTGCCATGTATCTGCCTAAACTTCTTTTGAGTTTGAATGACAGCTGAAGTCCACCATAGGTTCTCCTGCATGCACAGAAGGAAGAGGACGAGGTGATTGATACAACATGCAACTTCATCGCTACATGTCGCCAAATTTGACACACTGCACCTTTAGGTCAATTTCCATCCGCAACAAAGTCTTTATATTCGGTGACTTGTAAAATTAAACTTCAAGCCAAAGAACTCAAAGTAAATCCCCCTCTAAGTTCATCAAATACTTAACCTCTCCATGCCGCTCTACATGATTTGTGTGATTCTGTCATGTTGTGCTGCAACATGAATTTGACACACTGCACCTTTAAGTCAGTTCCCATTTGCAACAAAGTCTTAATATTCGGTGACTCGCACTGCATCTTTTTCTACCCCTTGTAAAATCAAACTTCAAGCCAAAGAACTCAAATTAAATCTCCCTGTAAGTTCATCAAACACTGAACCTCTCCATGCCGTTATCTATGATTCGTGTGATTCGGTCATGTGGTGCTGCTCCGACACAGGAACCTGCAGCAGCTTTGAAAGCGGCATTGTGCTTTTTTTTCCCCAGACAGGCCACTGAAGCATGTGTTCTGGCGAGATCTATTTGATTAAATTTAACAATCACATTATCTGAGCATGGTGGGTGGGATGAGAGGATACCACCGTGAGGATAATGAAATTGATTTGTTCCTGTTGTTTACAAGGGTCTCCTCCATCCAAACCCCAAGTTTACTTTGATAGCCCTCTCATAACCACTCATTAGAGAATATCTGGCATTAAAAGCAGCATAGTGCTGAGACGCTGGGACTCCCAAACCCCCTGTTTTCACTCAGCAGTCATTAGTTTTTGTGGTTGGCTCGAGGTCTTTTGTTCCTCCCTAAAAAAATAGAGGTGAAGCCCATTGTTTGTCTTGATGCGGGGATTTGGAATATATAGAGGAATAAAAGAGTAATGGTTAATCCTTTGGGATATTCTATCATCTCTGCCTCTTAGGGACAAGGTCGTCGCAGCTCAGGCAGGTTAGACTTTAAAATCAAGTGTGTGCAGGCGGTGTAATGACTGCATCATAATATTTCATCCCCGTACTTGTAAAACAAAGTGAGCTGATCCAAGGTCAGTAATATTTGTGCAATGATTTCATGATGTGGCTTCGGCTCTGGCTTGTTTTTCAAACTTTCTCTCTGCTCCTTGCTCCTCTTTTCTTCACCACTCCAGCTTTGATAACAGTGAAAGTCCTGCTTTAACTTAATCGTAAACTATGTGTGAAAGTACTTTTGCTGACATCTCTGCAGATGGCATGAGACAATTCTGTTTTCTCTTCCCTCCGATTCCGAGATCTTCCAAAGCAGACCTGGAGCTCATGTTAATTCACCCCAGCAGGCAGGTCTGACCCTCATTCCAATGTTCAACAGATCTCCCCCATCACAACCTGAAACTGTGATGCAATGACAAGAAGGAGGAGCAGAGCAGAAGCATTTACTTGATCAACTATGGCTTCCAAGAATGGAGGGTGAGATCTGGCAAGTGTGATATGGTGAAAGTACTGAAGTTACAGTGTAGGGTTTAGTGGCATCTAGTGGTGATAGTTGAATACCCCTCACTTTACCCCTCTAATCCAAAACTTCACAGTCTCTATAATAAGAAGAACCCACTGAATTACATAGGGCTGATTCTAGGCCAATCAAAACACAATAACAATAACAATAATAATAACAATAAGAGGAAGAAGAATAAGAACAACAAGAATACTAAGAATAAATAAAAACTACATTAAAAGATATATTGAATTAAATTGAAATAATTAAAAAAGAGAGAGAATATATATATACACATTTTGATGTCAGGGTTTTGTGTGAAATGTGGTATTGTAGTACTGATTAAATTCGCATAAGGACATGAGGGTAATGGCCCATTAAAGGTGTGCCTACCTCTTCACACTGTCTATACCATGCTTTGACAGCTCTCAGGGTCACTCAGTGTGTGTGTGTGTGTGTGTGTGTGTGTGTGTGAGATGTCTTGTGGACTGTCATGGGCTAATGCAGTCCTGCTGCACATGAGACCTGAGATAATCAATACTCTGTCAGATGTACTTAGAGCACCTGTGTGTTAAAACAGCGGCAGGGAGGGTCTCCTCAGTCTCGGACAGAGATGAAGCCACCAACCCCACGTCCCCCAAGAGTCCCCCCTCTACAGACAAGGGTCACCACTATCCAGTTCTAATCTTCTCTGGCTTTAGAGGTGTCTGCTCAAAAAGTGGGAAAAATGGTATTAGCACTCAGGGGAGCTCCACACTTGTCGAGGTGTTGGCTGCACAATAATTGTGGGAAGGCGGAGAGAAATATGACAATCTGAAATGGCAAATTGATTTTCACTTAGTATGGAGGGCATGTTTTTATATTACACATTTGCAGGAAAATGAGTATCAGTGGGGATGGGAGGACAATGTCAATATGCATCCATCTCTTCTGCCACAAATCCAGTCATTTCCCAACTCAAATTGGCAAAAAAGTATCAGAATGCAACACTACACATGGTCAAAACTATCTCCAAATCTGATTTCCCTCTCAAATGATCAGAATGGCTGTGTGTCTTACTGTGAATGCTAAATTGCGGCTCTCTCATCTCAGGCATTCCAGAAATGCGAGTAAATCCCAAACACGGGGCCGCTCTCATTCCAATCCATACACCAGCAGCAGCGTTTCTCATCTCTTTAGCATGGGAGGGACCCGTTTCACTCCAGCCTTCACATCTCAGGGTTTCCATGAGAGCACGTGCCTCATTATTGGGTTTCATCTACCGCCATATTTCCTCCAATGGGGATATCCATTGTTTCAGTATAAAAAGCATCTCATTTCACTCTCTGATTTGTTTACTTGGCTAATGGGAGCACGGTATCCTTTTGTCGAGCCTTTGCGGAGCGTGACAGAGCCTGCCGTATTATGAGGAGCGGAGTTTGGCTCCAAGAGAAGCTGAATCTCACCATTTGATATGAGCGAGGCTTTCATGCTAGATTTAATGACTCTTCGCCCGCTGACATAATTGCACTTTCAGATTCTTAATAAGGAATTTTACATAATAAGAAAGAAATGTGCAGTGACGTGGATTTTTTTTTTTTTACAAATGCGTTCCTTTTAACTGAGATAATAATAGTAATTACAAAGATAATATGGCCTAATTGCTACTAGAGGATAAATTACTTTTTCCCCTCTAATCCCATATCTGCTAGCAGCCTTCTTCTGCCCTCATTGTCTGTGCTTGCAACAGGTTGCATCAGACATTAAAGAAATATTTGAACATACAAACCAGCTGTTGGTCTCACACCGTGTCACGAACGCTGACACACATGGAAACACTTTTCATTACTTAAGTCAACGTATGGAGAACTATGCTTGTAAATGAATTGTCTAACATGTGGATGATTTGTTTTCTTTTGAAATGGTGGCCTACATTTTGTATAGGTGTGAAAACATTTCATTCAGTTTATGGCCTGAAGCTGTTTTTGTTCACTCACTTACAGTGTGAGCATGAATAGTTTGTAGAGCAGGATGCCCCAACATGTTTTTACTGTCAGAGGAAATCCATGTAACCGCAGTTGTGTATTTTCAAAGCCAATATCTAGCTTTCATGTGTGGAAACTGCAGAAACTATTTCAACCAACCAACAGGCTGATGTTTTTGTGTATATTCTTTACATGTTGACCAATTTTTAAGTCAGTTGCTAAAGATATTTTCCACATTGTTTTTTTCCATCAAAACTAAGTAGAAGAGCGCACATGCGGATTATATCTGTGATAGAGAATCCACACATGGATCCAAATCGAGAAATTCAAAAGTGATTCTCTAGAGAATGATTATCACACTACTACTACTGTACTGATATCAGCCTTCATGCTTTTCAACCTCCACAACTGTTTTAGGGGACACAGCATCGCACTTTGGACATGTTGATTGTGGGAATCAAACAGTATCTGAAGATGACTTTGAAAAGCTGTCTTTGCAAATCATGCATGTGCAATGTTAGCGTGCTTGCAACACCCATATTGTCTGAATTGTACATACAGCGCCATCAAATTGGCTTAAATGACAGGAGTTGCTGTCAAAATAAGTTAATCTTATATTACTCCTGATGGAAAGTTCAGAGAATCACTCATCCACTGAAAACCACACATGTCTACTGAAAAGTCGGATGCTCGTTGTGTCGGGCTCGGCCAGAAAACTGGAGGAACGTCGCCAACTGTGTCTTCAGCTTGGCTGAAAACACGGCCTGACAAAATCTGTTTGCAGAGTTCCTCCAAACTAAACATCACACGGTGATCATCCGACCGATAGTTTCGCTTGCCAACACACATTCAACGATAACTCGCCTGGTTTACAATCACGACATCGCAACAACTTTGTGCTGTTGCTCGGTGAACAATGATGCCACCTTGGTGGGAGCACAGCCCTCCTTGGCCGGACGTGTCAGAAAGCAACGTTGCTTGAGCTGTTGTCGGAGCAGAAAATGCCTTTCCCCCGCATCTCTCACAGACTCCTTGTGGCATCGCGAGGTGAGGCGCACATTGTTTTGTTTATACAATATCAGAGGTGCCAGAGCCTTAATCTCAATAAAGAAGGCCATTGGACTGAATTATCTGTATGATTGCCCTTTCGAACCGCTGTCAATGCTATTCTCCTTATCCGCCTTCTAAAAGCCTCTCTCCCTGCGAGAAGTCTATGTGAGGGGAATACAATGCAGGCGCTTCAGACCCCACAAAAGGGCATTGCATTCGAAAGCCATACCTCTGCTGTGTGACCTTTGCTATGCCGGGGCGGTCGGTTGAATCCCCGTGGACACCCAGTCGGCTCCAGTCAAGGTAGCAGAATAGATTCTAAATCTGTGATTCGAGTCGCACATGACAGCGAGTGCCCAAGCAAATGGCAGCTTATTGTTTTTGCCATTTACACATTGGAATGTTGGAAGCAGGTGGCACAGAGAGCGAGGGAACTGTGGGAAATCCATGAACCTCTGTCTCACACCTGGATCATTCTGAGACATGAATCCATGCGACAGAGAAATTCCTCACCTCTACCACTGCCTGCCTGGACACGCGGAGGCGCTGACCTTCTCCTCGGACCGTACCGTTCAAATGATTTCTTCCCCTTGAAGAGGAGCTTTGTTGTAATTAAGCCCAACACACGTTGCGCATCCGATCATTTACAAGCAGATGTCAACGGGTTGTTTGTCGGCGCGCGGTACGTCAACTGCTTTCTGTGAAGCAACCTTTGACGTGGTCTTTGTCTCAATAGGTGTGTTCAAATGGAGGCTGAAAGAAACCGCAGCGCTTAATTGTATGAAAAAAACATTTTGGTTCCTGAACCAATGCGTCAATGTGGGCTGAGAGAAGTGCACCACAGCCCCTGGGGAGATGAAGTGGGGGATTGTAAAAGCCTAAAATGGGATCATCTTGGCTGAGCTTTTTTTCCCTCAGCAGAATGGGATAACATTTCAAACACTCAAGTGCAGAACGCTGTCTGCTGTAATATGGCCATTGCTCTGTCTCCTCTGACAGCTCTAAAATATGTGGCTTTTCAGAATGCACCTCTGTTGCACTTAGTTATATTGCAAGCTTTGACAGGATGGACCATGGTTGTTTCTACTAACAATAAGAGCTGAGCAAAATGAGATCAAAGTGGCGACATGCAGTGAGAAAGTATCGTGAAAGCAGCAACAGCGCAGATGTCTTGCTCAGAGCCGTCGCCGGCATCATCAACATCGTCATTATCATTAACGTCGTTCTTTTTCAGAATTATTTTGTGCAAATCAACAAATTACAAACACTCCATTAAACAAGTTAACAAAGCATGACTAAGCACAGCACAAGTGCGAGCTGCTAATCTGCTTCCGAGTTTAATTTTACCTCTCTTTTTTGTTCGTTTCTCATTTCTCATTGTGGACGTCCAAAGCTGCAGAGCTGCACTCTGTACTGTCCATTCAACTACGTCCAAACACCCTACACCAGTCCACTGCTTCATCTGTTGGTGTAGTTGTTTACGAACAATCTTCCCATTGCTAAACACAGCACCATCATTTGGGCTCGTGTTGGCAAACATCGCAGAATGAGTTGACTGAGACTGGAGCATCGACGCCACCAGTCAATTCAAGCTACGTCTGATTAGCATGCAGCTCCAGCGACTGAGGGGGCACATGTTCAGGGGGTTGAGTGGGTCACCCACAGACCTGAGGGTTAGTGGAGTTACTCACTCCCTTGTGTGCCCTGAGGACAGTGCATGTTTCTGCCTTGAAGCGATGCCATATATGGAGACCACGCATAGACCTTTATGGCATTTTTCACC
The DNA here is from genome assembly GCA_016785325.1 of Chascanopsetta lugubris. Taxonomy (NCBI): domain Eukaryota; kingdom Metazoa; phylum Chordata; class Actinopteri; order Pleuronectiformes; family Bothidae; genus Chascanopsetta; species Chascanopsetta lugubris. The sequence goes on along the minus strand of JAFBJT010037839.1, from coordinate 1,854 downwards.
GAGGGCCACATCAGCATCATGGCTGCTCTCGAGCGGCCGGTTTTCATCGTGGGACTGAGTGTAATGACTACTTAACGTATTGTAAAATAACGGTCTTCATACTTGATTATCATTTAGTCAAGTAACAAATGTTGTTGCGTTTACATGCATGTGAGAATGTAAACGTACTGTAAACACACTGAATATATTGCTACACATAAAAAGTGGCATGTGTAGTTAACTGAAGAGTTAATAGGCAATGTGTACTTTAGACTTTTATTTTTAGACAATCATATGCCTTAAGCCATAAGCTCTCATGGGCCACATAAAATGATTTTGCGGGTCCCATTTGGCCCGCAGACCACGAGTTTGACACAGATCAATCAATCAAGGTTTATTTATATAGCCCGCGTTTACAAATCACAGTTTGTCTCCCAGGGCTTCACAGGGTGGGTAACATCCTCTGTCCTTAGAGGCACATGTGCCTCACGCTGTACTGCTTTGTCTACCATGCTTCTCCCTGCAGTTGATCAATCTGGTAGAAAGATAAATGGAATGCACCATGTTGAGGAGAAACTTAGAAGTGTACGATAGGAATACCTGTGCTGCATGTGCCTTTCAGAAAGACTCACCACTGTCTAGACATCAACTTAAATTCTAAAACTGGCAGCAGGAGAGGCTCAGGCGGTGAAACCTCAGATGCACAACGATGCATTATGGAAAAACACCTTGGGTAAGCTCTGGGCAAACCTGTGGTATGGCCACAACACCAAACGTTAATCTCCAGCGTGTGATGTGATGTATGTAGAAATGTAAGTGTATCAACTTAATCCAGCCAGCCAAAAGACAGCCACCAACACAGTCGTGGCTTTGCCCGTGACAAGATTTTGTGAATTGCAATGTAATCCGTAGCACTGATCAGGCAAACAGTAGAGTTGTTTGTGCATCTGCAGTGTTGTCCTCCACTGTGATAGCACAGTGAGCGGTGATGCCTCCAGGCGGTGAAGAAGAGGCTAAAAACTTCCATCAGTCTCACTTTCCCAGTAGCTCTGCTGTGATGAAGACAGTTGGTGGTGGCAGCAGCTGGCAGCAGTCATACAGACAACACTGACAAGAGTTGTGGGTGTGAGACGCGTGGTTGTGGGACTACATCTATTATAAATCAAAATGTGCTCTGGTAAACCACTGAAGCACGACCTCCAGCAATCGGTGGCAGTAGGGTTGTCTCCTCCAATGATCCTTCATTGAACAAGATCATATTCATTCTTATAATAACAAACATCAGTAGCTCATAGCTAAGGCCAAATGTACTATTAAAGGTTGTAAAAACATATCAGTGTCACAAACCCGTAATTTGTGATGATGGCTCCGACATATTCTCCTTTACTTCAAATAGTATTTACTCTCATTGCATGTCATGGAACTGAAATAGTTTTTATTCCTGATCTTATAAATATATCTGTGAAGATTGTGGTACTTATTTATAAATTGTTAGTAACTAGAGCTCTTCCCTTGAGCAGAGTGAGAATATTGCCTTTATGCTTTGGCAGCGATGGGCATGAGATTCCACTTGTTACATTCCGTCAAACATGGTTCCGGAATAATTCCATACAAAATGTAATTGTTTAAATTGTGAATTTGTGCAGCATCTGACTTTGTCTATTTGGTCATTTGTATGTGCAGTGTGCTTGCATGACCTTGTGCTGTGTGTATTTGATATATGTGCATTCTGTTCATTTATTTGGAAGATGGCAGTGTGTGTATTTGCTGGTTGTTTGTATTTGATGGTGTGATAAATACTTAAAGCATGTTTGTCAATTTGAATGTGTGTATTTGTATGTGGTTGTGGATACTTCCAGCACTTGTCCTCACTCC
>JAFBJT010037499.1:9349-32168 GCA_016785325.1 Chascanopsetta lugubris | reverse complement strand
AGGTATCCAGCTGTGGCCGCTGATGGAGGCTCAGGCTTAGCTCTTTTAAAGGTGCAGTGTGTAAAATGGTTGTGACCCCTTGAGGTGAAGTTGCATATTGTGTCCATCACCTCACCCTCATCTTTCTGAGCATGCACGAGAACCTATGGTAGACTTCAATTGTGGTTAAAGCTCAAATTATGCTTAGTGTGTCCACTCTGGGCTACTGTAAAAAGGGTTGGTGGGTTAAAACATGGCTGCGTCCATAGATAGTACCAGCGCCTCGTGTAAATGTACATTAATGGGCTCATTTAAGGGTCATGGAAAAAATGAAACGTCCAGGTGATTAGGAATTCATGAACATGTCAGTACCTCCATTGTTTTGCAATGTTTTTAGATGGGACAAAAATGGCCGACATCGTACACACTGCACCTTTAACAAGCTTGTGTGTAAATATTGCAGGAGAATGCGAGACACCACTTCCTTTTGGCATTTCTTTCAAAACCTCTGGCATCAGTGGAAAGTTGCAGCCACTCAACCTTTAAGTGTCAGCGCCGGAGCAGTGGCGGCAGCGGTGGACCCGCTCCAATATTTTTAGAGAGTGAGCGCGCTCTCTCGCGCTGACATGTGAAGCCGTGACATTTTGGAAAGAGCCCGGCGTTGTTAATTGAAGTGCCATTTATTACCTTGAAAATTTGGTTTGGGCTTAAAGAGCTGAGCCATAATGAGAGATGAAAGCTGAATGGGGCTTAATTGCTGTTAAAGCCGGTAATAAGTGCAAGTCTTGTGAGGAGAGGAGTCAAGGTCTCTGGGAGGCACAAAGTTTCACAACGTGACATTTTAGAGGCGCTGTGTGTACGATTTTGGTCATTTTTAATAATATTACGAAAAACTATTACATACTGACATTTTCATGAATTTATAATTACATACACGTTTAATTTTTTTCCCATTACCCTTAACTGAGCCCATACATTTTCACATATTTACATATTTACATATCATATTTTCATGAGCGGGTCCTCTCGATGGGGGCCGCCATGTTTTTACAGTAGTAAAGCTGGACATACTAAAGTATTTTTTGGTTTTACTGACAGCTGAAGTCGACCACAGGTTCTCCTTCATGCCCAGGAGGGTGAGGTGATGGAAACAACATGCAACTTCACCTCTAGAGGTCACCAAATCGTACACACTGCACCTTTAATTGAAAGTGAGGCCAGAGCTGCTTGCTCGCCCCTTGCTGGCAGGTTGCTGCATAAGACATACACATTGCATATTCCATTGTTGTACGTGAGTCAATAGACTTTAGATGGAAGACATTGCTGCCTCTCAATAGTTAAGCTAAACTGTCTTGAGTGCCCCCTGGTGGATTGTTGTGGTAAAGGTCATGCATCCATGTTAACATATGGGATGTCTAGTGGCAGGTTCGGTTTGCATTGTGTTTGATGCTGTAAAGTAGAATCTTATTCTTAGCAGTCAAAACCAAATTAAAGGTCCAGTGTGTAAGACTTGGGGGAAGAGATTTCCAATGTATTTCACAGAGATGAAATATAAAATATTTTACTGATTACTTTTGTGATTCCTTAATTAACAATAGCGGATCAGTCTCTTTTTAACTCCTTATTATATAAATGCCTCTCTGAGGCTTTAACAGCATTAATTTCAACTGAATCACCAGCTCAGGAAAAAAAAAAAGATTGGCACGTCTCTGAGTTGCTGCATCACCATATGTCGACCGCAGTTACACAGATGTTCTAACATCTGTATATATCCTCCTATGGTCACTGTGGAATTGGCTATGTATATGTATATATATATATGTATATATATATATATATCACACCTCCACAAGATAATTAAGCAATGCACCAACTCTGTGAGACAATTACCAATGTTCAAGGTTGGTAACTTTGAATCCTGATGAGCTTCCCCCTGGTGTCTGAGAGGGCACAGTGTGGCGACATCTAGTGGTGAGGTTGCTTGTTGCAACTCACCCTTGACTCCCATTTCCAAGCATATAGGTGAAATAATAATTCAATTATTAGTGAAACTCAAAGGTTTGTCCATTCTTGGCTTCTGTAGAAACACGGTGACCCCCAGAGGTCATATATAAGTATATAGGGCTAATTTTTAAGTAATGAAAATAATCATCTATTATTTTATATTTTATCCCTGCCTTAGTATTAGTAAAAAAAAAAATCATAAAAAATACAGTGAAAATGTAATTTGAATAAAATAAAGATAATACAATGGAAAATAGTCACCTAAATCCTACAAACGTCAAATAATTTCAATACATTTAACTGGGATCTTAACTGCAAACAAAGATGGAAGCAAAAATGACTGAGCTCTCCACAGTGTGTTTCCCCTTTTCCCTGCGTCAAGGAAACAGTTTGTGTTACAATACACCAGGCTACTCGCCAAATAGGCAGGTCAGGTTTAGAGGGAAATATTGATCGGTGAGGAAATAAAAGTTAGGAAACCTTTGTACTCTTTGAGCTGCTGCTGCTGCTGCTGCTGCTGCTGCTGTTGTTGCTATTGTGCCAGACGTAAAGGATCTTAAACGTGCTTGTTCTCCTTCCTTTGAACCGCAGGTGTAGCGGCTGGATGTCGCGTGGAATGTGGTCACATGACACAGAACAGGCTCCACTCCGCCGACTCGACATATCTCAGCACAGCCCCCGTGTGTTTCCTTCTGCTACTTTTGTCTTTTTTTACATTTTCACTCACTTCTAATCTCCTCTCACCATCGCATCTGAAACTTTAGACGTTCGCCTCGCTCCCATTTACAGTGTCTCGCTTCAACCGCCCCCCCCCTCCCTCCCTCCCTCCCTCCCTCCTCCTCCTTCCCTTTCCCTGCTATTTCATGCATCATTTCTCTGTTTAATTGCTGCTGGCTGAAACCTTCTCCATATTCCCCCGCAGCTCAGCATTCCTCCAGTCCAAGGCTGCGGCAGCACCGTGCTATTCAATTACCCCTCGCTAGACTAAACCCAAACAGGGTGGTTCCCGGGCTGTTTTGCCCCCCCCCTCGCTTCACCCCCCCCCCCCCCCTCCAACATCAGCTATTGGAAAGATAAAACAAAGCTCTGGGAAATTATAGGAATTTACTGATAGACCATGAAATGTACATAAGAAATGTATACTTTGTTTTTTTCTTTTTGCACATGAACATATTTTTATCCTTATTGAGTCCCTACTATATATTTATGTCGACTCGTTTAAAAAACAAATGAAATAAAATAAAATAAAGGCTATGTTGCAAACAAAGTCATGTTTCATTCTGGGAATGTCTGGACTGAGTGCCCCCTAGTGTCCGAATCATATACTTTTCATTCAAGTGTCTTTCAATGGAGTTTTGGGGCCCCTCTGTGGTCGTTAATGGTACTGTTTCTAGGATATTTCTTCCTTAAATCAGTGTTGATGCTGTTTACGTCAACATTTTTCAGGTGGGGCCAGTTGACTGCTGGACCTGCTCTTAATGTCAGAATGGCTGCTTCTACTTTAAACCCAGGCGATGGCTGTGTTTCCACAGAGACTCCATCAGTGTATAATAATAAAAACCACTGAAACAAAACATCCATCTCGACCATTCAAATGTGGGGGGTGAATGTGGAATTAGACTCGAGTGAATGGTTTTAATTCAAACGTCGTTCAAAAGTCAGTGTGTTTTCATACATTGCACTTACTTAAACACACTGGGTTTCAAACACCCTCTGCAGCAAAGCAACAAAGAATCCGCTCCTGTTTGCAATTGTAAACAGGAATATAAACGTAAAGCTGGAGCAGGACATTTCTGGGCCACACACACACACACGTTAAGCAGAATACACACAAACGCATGGCTTATCTGTGTCTCTCTGAGGCCTCACACATCGAAAATGGCTCTATCTGCATCACACACACACACACACACACACACACACAGACACACACACACAGACACACACATGCGCGCAATCCACCGAGGTATCCAGAGTAATTATCAGGCTGTTAATGATTGCTGTGCATCAGCAGTGCTCCAACCATTCATTACAAGAGCTTTTTCAGGCCCCTACTGGGCCCGCGAGACTGCTTATCACACACCACACCACTTGATGGGCTTAATGCAACCTATTAACCAACAAAAGTCCACATGTGAAGTTGGCCAAAAACCCTCTCGTCTGTAATACACTTTGATTTATGTTTTGCTATCAGCCCCAAAGTCGAGCACTGGACCGGGATGAGACGGATTGTTCAGTTTTTTGGATTTGTATTCTTAAATCTTCCTGCAGAGGGAGCGTGTGTGGGAATCGGCGGATTTGAAGTGTATATACGAGCGGCAGTGGCTTCAAGAGTGTAAACATGTGGCATTACCATGTCGGCCACGCAGCCGGGCCTTGACAGCGCGTCGCCTTTGGAGTAACCCCTCCGATCCCTCGATCCATCCCCTCCACTTATACATGCGGCCCCTCCATCCCCGCCGCTGACCCCCTGTCACTGCGGCCCCACTGGAGGTTTTCACCACCAGACAGAGAGGGTCGATAACGCCTGTCCACATCATACAGGGGGAATGTCACTCTGGTCATGTGGAGGAGATTTCCCCCGTGTCTGGTCATGTGACTTAAGTTTGTTTGGGAGTAGTAGATCAATCTGACTTCAATAGATAAATAAATAGTTCTCCCTGTCTTTTTGAATGTCCATTTCTTATTAGAGTTTATACTTGTTCTTTAATATGTCATATTATAATTTGAAACCATCTATTCTAATGTAATGTGTTAATTGATTTTTTCATTCGAAACAAATATTGATTGTCTTGTTTTATTTTGTCTCATCATCGTCATAAAGAATTCATGTGAATGTATATATATATATATATAGTGGAGGAGATTTCCCCCGTGTCTGGTCATGTGACTTAAGTTTGTTTGGGAGTAGTAGATCAATTTGACTTCAATAGATAAATAAATATTTCACCGTTCCTTTTTGAATGTCCATTTCTTATTAGAGTTTATACTTGTACTTTAATATATCATATTATTTTTTGAAACTATCTATTGTAATGTAATGTGTTAATAGTTATTTTTTATTTGAAACAAATATTGAAATATCTTGCTTTATATTGTCTCATCCTCGACATAAAGAATTCATGTGAATGTATACATATATATATATACATATATACATATATATGTGTGTGTATATATATATATATGTATATATGTATATGCATATATATACATACATATATATGTATACATATATACATATATATATATATACATATATGATCGAATTGACAGCATATTGAAGTGGGCGTGGTTTTCATGACAGGTTCATTTTTATTGGTTGGAGGATAGACATCATAGAGGAGACTGACAGGAACTAATTTTTTTCACCGTTCCACACCGGAAGTTGATTTCAGATGGAAATCCCCGCGAAGTTCCCCGGGACCTGGAAGAATGGAACCAGAACCACTGACGGACGGACAGATAGACAGACAGAAGGAACCACGGACGGACAGACGGAAGAAGGTGTCGCGCCAACTCACACAGTACAATACAAGGACTCCGGTAAATAACGTCAAAGAATAGCGCTGATAAAATGGCCCGAAACTTCGTAAAGAATACACACCTGCTTCCAAACGAGCCGAGACACCTGCGTGAGCCGGCCGCGCTGTTAGCATGGAAAGCGACCCGCGACGGACCGACTGCGGGGAAAACATGGTGAAACCCCCGAGAAGAACATCTTTAAAAACGTAAAGATACTGTTCCTGGCTCCATGTTGGCGCTGTGGACCGAGGGCTTTCCCAAAAGACCAACCGAGGACCACGAGGACGCCGGCAGGTGCGTCAACTTCCTGTCCCGACGAACATCAGAGAGTAAGGTTGACTCCTAATTATTGTGAGTTTAAAGTATTGTGTTGTGTATGTTGCGTTGTTATTGTTCTCAAAGTGAGTGAGCAGGGGTTGCTTACCTGCTGCCGTTGTTGTTGTTGTTGTGACGTTACAACCGTCAGTTGTGTGTTTGTGGCGAAAAGGCCAAGCTGTTGTTGACATGGGAAAGTAGTTGTTAGTTGTTTGGTTCTTGGTTGGTTTATGTGCTGGTTTAAGCAGTGGATATGGAATTGGAGGACTGGTGTTGGTTTCTGTGAAGCTGCTGGTGTTGTTGTTGAATGAAATGGAGGATAACGCCCTTAGAATAAATGCATATTAAATCACAATCACACTTTCAATCATAATTTTTTGAAGATTTTTTAAAATGTAGTGGAATAGTAAGTTAATCAGGGGGTATTTGACCCTCAAGTCTTGCCATATAATCAATAATAATGTAAGCAATCAAGAGTAAGGACACCCCTGCTTTATCCTCCCGTTCTGAATGTACGTGTATGCATTGCTTTTATTTCCAGGTCCAGGTACAAAAGGTAAGAGATTGCTTTTATTTCCAGGTCCAGGTACAAAAGGTAAGAGATTGCTTTTATTTCCAGGTCCAGGTACAAAAGGTAAGGTAACCTCTTAACAAAGGTATTTGAAGGTTTGCAGGTTCTGTCTGTTTGTTGCCAAACAGGCCTCATTCTGGGCTCCACACTGTGCAATGTTTAGATTATTTCAATGGGGTCTAAAGCTTACGTCTTCTTGTCTGGTCTACACAATGTTGAATTGTGTTTATCTATCTCATATTTGAATACTGTTGGCTTCTAATCGTTTGGATCGAATAGTTGTGAGTTAATTACAATATTGGTTGTTTTCTGATGGTTGTATTGCAACCCATAGTTTGTTTCACTTCAGTTTGCAGAAGCTCTTTTCCTCATATTTGACCCTATACATTATAGTACATACTTGTGAACTAAACATTTCAGAGTGAGTGAGATAAAGACATTTGTATTTATCTCGCTGTTTTTCACCTTGAAATAATATTCTAAGCCATTGTTGGGAAACAGTGAATACTCAGTACGACTTCAGCGTGCATAACGCAATATCACTTAATATTTTATTTTATATATAAAGTATATGCATGTACTACTTATGCGTCTCATCCTTTGCGTGTGTCGTCCTACTTTAACTGCGTTTATATTGTTAATACAATTCGTAATGTTCTTCAAATCTAAAGTACCGGTACGTCTTGTAACAGGACACACTCTAGCTGTCATTCATGGTGTCCGAATACTATTTTTGGTTAATCGAAACGTTGAAACTGCTGTTTTTATCACTCTCAACATTTTTTTGACGATACCCCTCTGTTGAAAATGAATCTCGACCCCCACCCTCGTCATACGGCGCCTTTCGGACCCCTCTCTGAACCCTTGTCACACAGAATAGAGGAGAGGTTGCAGTGCATGTCTGTCAGTCTGTTGCTCGACTGATATTTGAGCGATGACTGACCTTGCGGAGTAAAAGAGCGAGACGGTACGGTTTGAAAAAGAGGTGACCATGGATGATTTATGATTTCGGCTGCAAGTTTGCCGCCATATGGAGCAGCATCATAAGCTCCTCGAGGGAGCTCACACTATTGTTTGTTGTTATTGTGTTTTTTTTTTACGTCAGTCAGGGTCTGGACTATCCTGAAATTATTTATTCATATTGACTAAAACAACATTTGTGCTGTTGTTTGGGTTTAGAGCAATTTAGGCACTTTCATCCTTCACCCAATGCCATTGTATTTTTTTACTAAATAGTGGGTCAGGTTTGAAATTGGATTGTTTGGCCTTGGTGGATGTGCTCTACACAGTGCCGTTGTACTTTTTGTTGTTTTCAGCCTATTGCTATGGACAGAATCTGTTGCTAGGCAGTAAGCAAGGAGAAAAGTTGCTTTTGTGACCTCCGACTGGCGCACATGGTCTCCTACAAGTTTAGGAAAAGTAGAAACTTTTATAGAATTCAAACTTTTATTGAAATCCTTCCATCCATCTAAAGTCAGTTTCAATTTTGTATTTTGTATATTTTTTGTATTATCTCAATCTAATCAATCATTGTCTGTTGTAGCAACGGTGAGGAAAGCTGGAAAAAATACATACAGACATGACTTAAACCAAAATCATTCTAAATATAAGACTCCCTGTTTTGCAGTTTATGATTTCCCTGGGTTACTGAGACAAAAATCCATAACTATACCACCAGCGTTGTGCTTCAGTCTGGTCTATTGTCTGTGTTCCCTGGAAATACCTGAAATGGCTGTTTGAAAACCTTGCTCATTAGTCATTATTGGAATCTGAATGGAACCGCAAAAATAATGAAGCTGTCTCCGCTGAGCCACAGCTGCCAGTCGATAGCACGAATGCTAATGGACTTATTTACGTCCTCTGATAATAAGCGCGTCTGAGCACTCGGCTTAAGCGCTGATTGTTGTTTTGTTTTTTGCTAATGTTTCGCTGGTGGGAACCGGTCAGGTTGATGCTAACGCTCATGAAGTACCCAGAAAAATTCTTACCTGCTAGTCTGACACCATCCAGTATATATATTTTCCTCCCCTTGCAGTAAATAAGCAAATAGGACTGTTTACCGATGTTTATAGCCCCAGGTGCTACAGTAACAAAAACAACAATCCAAGGCTGTTGGTGTCAGTCTCACAATTCTGAGATCAATTCCTGCAAGGATCATGTCATGAGCCCAGGAGGAAGTTTTGTAGCCTGAGCTTATTCAGCACTGCGAGGCAACACACTCAGCACAACATAGCCCCCCATGTCCTGGCAAGCTAATACATTTTTATTACTTGTGTCAGGCCGTTTTAAGGTACCATACTATGCAAATGATGAATTCTTCCCCGGGTATATTTTCCTGCTGACAGTTTGGAAAAAAGCAGAGTGTCACAACATTGATTTTTTTTCTTCTTCTTCTTCTTCTTTCTCGCTTCCAGCCTTGGTTGGAACTTTTTTCCCTTCACATAGGTGCTGTATCTTAAAGCACAACAGGACTTTATGTATATTTTTTGTACATACCTTGCTGCACTCGTTTGAAGTAAAACCCTATTAAGATGAAACAATTTGTTATTGTCTAACCATGAAGTTCATCTCACTGTGGATAATTCTCGTACGAATCTCTTGAGACTACTTGCCAGATGGATACTCAAGTGTTTTACATTGATGGTGAAAGCTTAACTTCCATATCTTCAGATGATTTTTGCAAGAACGCCCCCTTCAGTGTTTCAGTGCCAAGTCTTGAGAACATAGACAGTAGCCTCCTTAGTCAGGGTTGGTCAATGCTTAACATAATGTGAAATGGTAAATAAGAGCTTTGCAGTTCATAATGAATGTCAACACTCCATGATGATATCGCTATTGAATAGTACAGTATGGTCTTTAATGACATTGCACCAAATCCTAACTTGTTTCCATGGAAGTTGTGAAGTCAGAAGAAGAAACCAATGTCTTAATGGCGACGTGGCTCGAAAAGAAAAGGCCATAGCTGGTTTTCCCATTACTCATTTTTCTCTCACTCTCAGCCCCACCTAATGGGATATGCCACAAACTGAACAATACTTCCATTAAAACGGCAAGTCAGAAACACCAAGTCGCCTCTCAAGCCCCGGCTGAAAGATGGAATTTCAGCTGCTCGAGATTAAAAAGGCCGCAGCGGCAGATGGAAGCGGAGAAGAATGTGAAGCGAGAAAGAAGGGAGAAAAAAATACTAGATGGAGGGAAAAGGCGAGGAAGCACAGGAGCAAGACAGAGGTGGCAGGCAGTCAAAGTGGCAGTTACACTGTAAATAAGATCTCCCCACAGGGTGCTTAACTCTGGACTGCCTTTGTCTGGCCTTTAATAGCTTACAGGGCTGAGAGAGACAGATTAGAGCAAAACTGCAGGGACACAGAAATATAGGCTTTGTCTACAGCTGGGATTTATCTCCCACCCTCAGTCTGAACTTTGTTTTCCTGCGGGCCTCCACTGGGTTGACGTGTACAACCTGAGTTGCTGCTCAGTTCCTGTTGCAGACCGACTTTGAATCATTATCACCTCAAAGAGATTATCTCCACAGGTTGAATACTCGCCCCTTCCCCCCCCCCCCCCCCCCCCGCCCCCACGTCTCCTTCTCGGCAGCACGTATTTCACACTAACTCGTTTTGACAACACCATCCGCACAACTCACCGCAATCAAAGTTGAGCACAATTGACTGATGTGGATAGTTGGCAAACTTTTTTTTTTTTTTTGCAGCTTTATCGGGATGTGCGTTTTTTTTCCTTCATTGATGTGTTGTAGCATAGAACGAAGCTGGCTCATTAATCAAAGTGCAGCCTAAAGGGAAAACACACTGGGCTACATTAATTTTCGCAGCAGAGAGGCTGAGGAAAATGATTAATATATTACCACAAGGAAACAGGTTAAGAAGCCCTGATTACTGTCATATAACGGATCAATGAGAAGTTATGCATTATTTACCTATTTTGTCATCGTGAAACGAGCGAGAACAAAGGAATCAAAAGCACCATTATTCTCAATCCTCCCTCAGAAGATCGGGAAGGAAAATAATTATATTTATCTCCTGAATTTAAACAATGCACTTGCATATAAGACTGAAAGAGATTTGGAGGTGGTGGTGGTTCGGGTGAGGGGGGATGAGGGGGGACAATGTCATTTGCATAATACACCTTGCATTTCAAATCAGGTGTCGTTAATAATGAGCACTTGTGTTTGAAGGCGCTCTTCATTAGCGCGGGCGAGCATGTGATCGCCCGCGCTTTGATGTGACTTCACACGGCAGAGAGCGGATCGCGGCGGCTAATGAAGTTCTGAGGACGACCACCGGGTTCACCGAGTGTCAGCACTTCTTTCCGACATTGAAAGTTAAGGGGAGACTCAAAGTCTCCTTTGATGTGACGCACCCAACTTTAACCGCGCCTTTGATTTGTGCTTGAACAAACCTGAATGCGACAACATGGAGATGAATAATCCCGTGTCGTCTGCGTGGAAGTACGTGGAATTCAGGGGCTGATTGATTTCAGAAATTGTTGTGATGAATGAGTCATAAAATTAGATTTATTTCTTATGTCAACTCTCACTCTGATAGGCTCCTCTTCCATCTCTTTTGATAATCCCCCTTTTCTATTCATCCAAAAAGCACTGCAATGTTTCCTCCGAAGTGGCCCTAGTAGCCGCAACAACACTGGCACCTACGTGTTTTGATGGCACTATGCTAATTGGCCGCCGCCTGAGCGGATGCTCCTTCCGAAAGAGAGGAGAGCCTAATTAATTTTCAGATTCGAGCTTTGATGTGTCTAATTGCTCTAAGCTTCTCAACTTCATTAGTCAGCGAGCTCCCTCAGTGGACGGTGGAGCCGGGTCCCTGTGGTTAGTGAGCAGAGATTTACCTGTGTATTTTTAGGCCCCGGTTATTATTAGAACACACTGTTGCTGCTTCTGCTGCTTCCCCTGAATCTCAGCTCACTGGAAAACTAATAAGAACTTGAGACATAACTGGGTTTGTTTGTGAAATTGTCTGGTGAGATGAATTGGGTGGTTTGAAGGACAACAATAAGGCTTCACGGATGACCATAGTACCTGTGTTTTCATTCATCTCCAGGGTCCCAGGGGAGTGTGGATGACATTCCATTGTCCATCTGTGCCCAGTTGTGCTGCACTATCTACCAGTTTGCAGCCATGTTTTCATCTATTTTCAGACACTGTTCATTTAGCGAAAATAACAAGACAGATATGTATGTCACCGTGTCTAAAGGGTTATAAATGATCACAAGTTTGCACAATATTTCCAAACAAAACTCCCATATAAGTTCTGAGAGCTTCGATGTTTGGGGATTTCTGTTTAAGCAATGGGATTCAGATTTATGCAGCTAAATCCCATAAATCAGTAATATCCATACAAAGTCACCCAATATCATTAATTTTTTGCTTAATCAGATAAGCCTAAATAAATTGACAAATCAAAATGAGTTGATTCCTCTCTTAACTCATCAAATTAATTTGCCTCAAACATAATCTTATTAGCATATACTTCCCAGCGGGCCCTGCTTTTATGTCGTTCTCTCCTCTAATTACAAGTCATCAACATGATTAAGACCGGTGCCTTTTTATACATGTGTCTCAGATGTGTCTGAACACAATGGAAGCTGTGATGGAGTCGTCATTTGGACCACGCCCTCCACTGTTTTTACATCACTCATGAATGTGGCTGTGATCAGTGTGACAATAGAAGCCATCAGTTACATGTTTCGAGGTTCCGGTGATGGTAGAGCTTTATTAGTAACTCATCAAACACGGTTTTGGGACTCATCATGCCGGGTGACCTGTTGCCTATCATCTAATGTCTATTTTTGGTGAGATCATGTGATTTGCTATCGCACCCAGTGTGGTCTTCTGCTGCTTTAGCTCGTCTGCTTTATGCGTTGTGCATGCAGAGATGCTCTTCTGAAACCTCAGTTGTGACTCCTGATTATTTGAGTTCACAGTAGCCTTGTGATTTTCTTAACACCTCTGGCATCAACAGTGCATTTTATCTTACAGAACCACAGCTCACTTATTTTCAAACCTTTTTGTAAATGGACCTTGGAGATGGCTGTGCTTGAAGATTAGCAACCATGCCATGCCCAAAGTCTGTAAAATCACATTTCTCAAACATTCTGAGGTATATGGTTTTGATGTTGCCTATGGATACTTGATTTGAGATTCTGCTTTGTGATTAGATGATTGGATATTTACCAGTACATCTATTAAAGTGACCAAATATGGTATAAGTATTAGATTCATTCTGGTAGATCCCAAGATGTTGTCTCCAATCTCTTTGTAAAACAAAGTAAACATACACAATTAAAATACTCAATTTTCTTCAACATAAATGTGAAAGACAATCTATTTTTATTCAATTTACCCAATAATTAACATGTATTTGCAAACAGATGTTGACATTAAGTGACCAATGTTGACCATTTTTAGTCAACCAGTAAATAAGTTGGTTTCCTCCTTGTGTATGCACAAAAACAACAGAATAACAACAGGTGAGGAAATACGTATTCACTCTGCATACAATGGGTGGATGGAGGTGAGCGTGAGGACATGTTCAAAACTCCCATTGTCACTCTGTCTCTTGACTGGCGCTGAGAGGGGCGCCAGGCTTATTGGCCACTGCCACCACCACTGCTGTGGTTAAGAGTGTGCCCATTATTCTATATCTAATGAGTTGATCACCCAGCTCCAGCAATCTGCACCTCGTTGACATTCAGAGAATGTTCATGCCAATGGGCACACTGGAATATGTGCTCTTCACGGCTGCCAGATGGAGCCATCCAATTGACACCTCATTACTTGAGACAATATTGATTGAAGGGGAAAGTTTGTTTTTTGGGTGGTGGGGCGTGTCTGTTTACACCATGTGAATTTATAGATTTATCTTTAGGGTGGACAATTTCAATGAAAACCTCTGGGGTTTTCCTCCGTCTGATTGTAGTGTTGAATGAATGTCGGCCCAGCATTGTATTAAGATGTTCTGCATGTTTAAACTCTCTACATTTATTGGAAAAGTGCATAAAACCCTTATTTAAAGTTAAGCTGAATGAGAACATCGGTGAGTGGGGTCCATTTCCTTCAGGACTACCCTTAAAAAAAGCTCGGAGAAAGAAGTTGGAGTGCTTGCTTGTGAGTTTTTGAGCGGTTTGCCTGGCATCGCGGCCTCATTAGTTCGCTCCTCGGTTGTGAGTACTGGGCCCTGGAGTCCTGGCCTGCAGCTCGGGGACTTGCTGACTTGTAAAAGGGGGGGGGGAGCACCTTCCTCTGCATTTAATTCTTTTTGCTTCCGCAAGCTCGTTTAGCACCTTTTCTCATGAAAACTCCAAGAGTGATTGACCTCATCAGTTTGCCTCCATGGCAGCGCAGGGTCAATCTTCTGCTGCCAAAGGATAAATAATTGGCTTCTGGCTTCTTGTCTTCGCAGTTGTATTATCATCATTTTATGAATAAATGTGTTTCGCAGGGATATTGCACAAGGGACTATTGTCTTTGTAGATAGTCAGCGAATAGTATTGCCTCTGCAGAATGGAATAATTCTGCTTATTTACATGGAATAATAAAGAGCCATATTTCTCACGGCGGTGTCCTAGAAGCTGAATTGGGTGACGAGAACTCACACACAGGACGGAACTTGATAAAGTTCATCATTGTGAGCGTATACATCTCCGTTTTATTTTCCTATGCTAAACAGAACTCTACAATTTGAACACTACTCAACTGTAAGAGGTTTTATCTTTTTTTTTTTTTTTTCCCCACCCCTGAGCCTACTCACCTCAATTACAAACGCCGTCGCCTCCACAGGACCAACAGCAATGCTCTTTTTTTATGCTGTTAAATGCAGTAAGAGTCCCTCGGTGGAAAGCGATCACTTTTCATTTGGCTCACACTACGGTGCTTTAAAAGCCTTTGGTCCTGATGATCCATAATTCAGTCTCATTCGCACACAGTAAAGCCAAGGCCCGGCATTTTGATTTCTGCTGACCAAACAGAAGAAGAGGAGGAGGAGCGTCTTTATCAGCAGCTCCATACTGAGGATAAGGATACTTCTTTAAACGATGTCAACATGTCCAGTCAGGGACCGTAATCATAGGCGTCGAGATGAAGTCATAATTACTTTTAATGTACCCCAACATAGTATTCATGCTTGTATTTCATGCAACCACACATGCAGTCACATGGATGAGAGGGAGATTTGCTGCTGTATTTGTACACTATGTACTAAGCTCGCCCACTACTTTAATTGAGCTATTCCCAAATGATGATAAGGTGGCTTGATTGCCCTCTTGTGGCTGCCTGCAGACTGAACGGTACAAGTTCATGTCAAAGATAATATAAAAAATCAAATTCTGATTAAAAGGAGGAAATGAAGATGTATTGTTTAGTCAACAGTTCCGATTTTCTAAAGTACATTGTTCAAAGAGGCTAACGTTTTCTAAACTCATCCATCTAGCTTTAATTAATCAATTCTAACCTTGACAAAAACCATGACTCGGCAGAAATATCCTTTCTTCACATGTGTGCATTATGGTAAGATAGATAATTAGTGTTAAACAGCGTGGAGGGTGACGGAGTGTTTGCAAAAACAGCAATAGTGGAATAAGGAATTGATTTCTACTGTACGCATGAGCTTCAACAATTACGTGATGGCTATCTGCGATAAAATATGCCAGCATCGGTTGTCAAGTCAACTGATTGAAGTGAAGGTCCTTGGCTCAGAAAATGAGAAGACGGCCTTCCTTTTCTCTTTTATGTAAAATCTAACATCCAGTGTACAAAAAGAGTAATACAGCTGAGCATTTGCTTTGCTGAAAGCAACAGGAGCAAAAAGGTCAGAGCTGAGAGAATGGACGGAGGCATGACTCCTGCAGAGAGGGAGAGATGATGAATAAAACAAGGCTGTGTCACCGGTATACCAATCAATGACATCATGCGCAGGATGACTAAAAAATCAAATTTAATAGACAGTCAAATGTATGCATGCTCCCGCAGCCAGGCTTTCTCACTTGACTGCACAGTCTGTTTGCTCAGTGGCATATTTACATTCCAAAACACTGGCGCGCATTAATTAAAGAGGGAGACCAAAGTTCCCTGCCAGGGTTATGTTGCAGTCCGATCCGCCCCACTAAACCATTTCCATTTGCCCTTTGCTGTCTAGGTGAGGCAGAATGAGGCAGAATCTCCATATCACGTTTGTTCTTGTCAACCTATGGGTAAACGCTCAAGCAGCACTGTCATGTATTTGCATTGTAATTAGCTGTGCCCAAGCGTAAAAACAGTTTATATTTCTCAATGAATGTAAAATACACCACGGAGACGAGCGTAAGTGTGTGTGGATAGTTGTGTGGTGTGATGATTCATTTCAGAGTGGAATAATTTTTGTGTGTTTGTCTGCTCTGACATGTCCCCTTGCCTTTGTACGTGATGCTAGTACTGTATATGTGTAAGTGTGTGTTGTATGGAATGAAATTACACCGTGCCAGTGAGTGCCTCACAACTTGGCTATATTTAAGGAGTCCCAACAGAAATGGAAGAGTAGACTTGATGGAAAAACTTTCCCAAAATATCATCGCCGATGGTAGCAATTTGACATGATCGTCACAGTCATTCCTCAGCCAATGTTGCACTCGTCGGGCAACCATTGACATCTCATGGCCTGACAGAGCTCGAGCTCGTGGATCCAGAACATGGTGGAGCACCAACTGGGGCTAAAGAGCACGGTAGCCATGGCAACCCTGTTCCAGTGTGAGTTAGCAGAGTCTGTTTTTCGAGATGTTGCCAGTCTGTTGTTTTGTAGACTTCAATTTTTAAGCTATTAGAAGTCATTGCTGCTGTATCAGAAGGAGCTAGCTAGCTAAAGGTTTTGACTTGCATCATGTTTAAAGTGTGACTTGTGTCACTCAACATCATGGCTGACCACTGGCCGATAGAGATCATCAGGTCAGGTTGTTTAAAAATGTTTTTTTCTTATATTTTAGAGGTGATTTCAAACAAAGTAAAACATAATCTAAATCGTCATCTTAATCCAATGTCTCTGAAAACAATTGACTACATTTTCAATCGAAAATCTCTAAAAGAGTTCCCCCTACTTCCTGGAAAGTTGCTGAACACAATGATACATGTGAAAAATCCATGTTAGACAGCATTTCAAGGTATTTGTGTCACTTTTCCCCTGCTTATACAAAAACCTAATACAATATTCCGAACTCTGGGGCCCTAGAGCTTGCTGTGAAATCCAGTCAACACCTATCTGACACAGTGTCAGCAAAGCCGAGCCGCTACACGCCTCATGAAGATTTATTGCGTGACTGCTGTACTGGATTAGATACATAATTTGTGAGAAATATGTTTAATTTCAACTCAATTATTAGAAATTAGGCCTAATCACTCATCCTGACAGCAACTTTCACTTCCTCTCCTCCTCCCAAAAGCGTTACTATGGCTACATTGTCACAGGCACTATTGTGGGAAGCTCCGAGATTAGCATTCTGTGGCTGTGCACTAGCAGAGAAAATGTGTACCGTCACATTCTTACAACTATCGCACCCAAAAATCCCGCCCCGGTAACGCACTGTTGAAAATCTGCCACTCTGTCGTGTTTTGTCATAACCAAACAAAGGGTATTCACAACAAATAATAACATCACACCCTGAGCAAAGAAACTCATGAATTAGTGACTGTGGGAGCCCACACTCTCTTTTTGTGTGTGAGGTTTGGATATCTCATTAGGCATTCCAAACAGTGAGCCGAGGTCTTGTGTATTTGTACACCCTTCTCTGTTATCTAATAACTGACAGACAAATGGAACACCGGCTTGTATTTTATAAACATTAGGCAAAGGTTGCAATTAACATGCAGCATCTACTTTTCTCTGCAACTGTTTTGTCGGCACGATGCGTTCCCCACTTTTTTTTTTTTTGGATGCTGCCACTTTAAAAGAGCACATGCCCATTAGGACTTATTGACTCGGAGCAATGGAAGACTATAATTGATGCTCTTTCCCTGACACCATAGATGCATTTGCAGGCTAAAGCAGTGCCGAACGCTCAATATTACAAACCTGTCCAACCTCTGTATGAGGATGAATGCAGTGGTTTTACATGTAGTGTGGCAGAAAACAGGAAAATTGCTAAAGGGAACTTTTATAGCACCCTTTATACCCCGCTTCATTCTTACACTTTTAATTTGATTTTAAAGGCAAGGTATAATGCGTTTATTTTCATCAGTATGCTTCTTCTTTATGACATTTCCCACTTACCACTCTGACACACCCCATAAGGCGTGAGTGGAGAGGCCGACATTGCCTATATGTTGACCAATCACTGAGTGGGCTATCTATAGCCAATGAGAGGATACTGGACTTTATTAGGAATAGGGTCCTTAAAGCTGGCGCGTGACAGATTTAGTGACATCTAGTGGTTAAGATGTATACTCCTCACCTTCTGAGAAGAACCAACAATCCTCAGTTACTCGAGACTCAAAATACCTAGTTTGTTATTTCTGGGACACTGTACGACTCATTCAAGGGAAATTAAATCAGTTACATGTTGTTCATAAAGTTTTTCAAAAATGTCACTTGTTTTTATTGCACAGTATTTGCCATTAAAATAGGGATACTTTCACTTAAATCTTAAGCACTGGAATGAGAATGTAAACAAAAGTAAGTATGATTGCAAACCCGAACATGAGTACCTGCATGTCTTTTCTATATTTTGCCATGCTCTGCCTTTGCTAACCTCTCAGAGCTGCAGTGCAAACCACTCTTGTGTTGAGAGCATCTTTCGAGGAAATTGAACAACACAAATAAATGACAGTAAATTACTTCCGATTCTTTCCAGGGACATGCATTGAGTTTCCTGGATTCTCGAGCCCCCTCACTCATCTTAAAGGTACCACTTCGGCTGTTATGGGGAAACTGCCCACGTGTCTCACGGAGACATTAGAGACACTAATGAAGGTTGTTTAGGATACAGTACACATCGGCAGAACAGAAACTCAGTACTCAGATCTGCCATACCTATTTTTGACTGAACATAAACATATACTCCTAGAGAAGACTTGTATGTGTGTGCAATTTGGTGTCAATCCCAGTTTCTTAATATGACTGTTGTGTCATGAAAAGGATTTGGGCCTTTAAAAACATCAACAAATTAATAAATTGGTCAATAAAACTACTCAGGCATCCTAAAATTTGTAGTTGCCCTTGTGACCTCTCCACTAATGTCCCACTGTAATGGATGAACATGCTTTTCAAGGGAGGTGCAAATTGAAAAAGCTTTCGATCTGGCATGACCCCAGATGATGCAGTTGACTGGACAATGCTTTAAATGCTTGTGCGACCCGATAAATATCTGACAAATCAGGAGTCGGCTCAAAGTGCGTGCACGTCAAACTGAAGAAAAGTTTTGGCAGCAATCGTTGCCTGTTCCTTCCTCATTATTAATTTCTTTATGCTATTGTTTTCCTGCCCAATTACCATTTCAGCCCGATAACAAAATAGGACTTTCCTTCACATGAGCGCCGTGGTTCAAAGCAGGTTCATTTTTAGTCAGTGTGAATGGCAGACGGGTAGATTAGCGTTAAGATACGAGATGGAAAGAATGGACGCAGAGAGATGAGTCCTAAAAAAAGCATATGTACTGAGGTGGAACACAGACTGCTGCAAAGAAAATAGAAATCTGTGCTGCACATCAGCGTCTAACATTACACGGCCGGGTGTGAACCTGATGCTCAATCCAGATGATTTATAGTTTCCATTGACACTCAAAAGATAATGAGTTTATAGATGTTTTTAAGATGTATTTTTGCTTGTGTCTGTGGCGGGGGATTATAGCTCAGAGTTAATAATGCTTGTCTCCAGCTTTCACAAACAGAGCTCGCTGGAAAAACTAAGTTGACATTCGAAAATAATAA
Organism: Chascanopsetta lugubris; assembly: GCA_016785325.1. NCBI lineage: Eukaryota > Metazoa > Chordata > Actinopteri > Pleuronectiformes > Bothidae > Chascanopsetta > Chascanopsetta lugubris. The sequence goes on along the minus strand of JAFBJT010037499.1, from coordinate 12,852 downwards.
AATGCTGACGCCACATATAGATGGAGACAATGTCCTGAAATTCACAATATGCTGTGGGTTAACCCTTTAAACATCTGAGTAGCTGACATCATGCAACAGATTTGACCTTTTTTATTTAGGTTTAGTCACAGCAGTTCTAAATGTAAAACTGTGAGTCAGAGATTCATGGAACGAATTGATTCTGCATTAATTCAACATCAATGGAGTATTTAGTGAAATCAAGTGGTGAAGTTGCATTTTGAAATTGAATGTATTTTCAGTAAAATCCTACATACTGCACCTTAAAACAGTAAAACAAGGGAAAAACCATGTGTTAACTGTTTTGTTGATTTTACTTTCATAATACTGTAGTTCTGCTTGTAATGCACGTTAAGCTTTTCCCATATACTACGTAAAAACTATGCCTATATTTTCTCTCATTGGTGACAAACAAAGCCGGTATGACCTGTTTATGAAGGCTGCCATCTTGTGCCAATGACATCATTTTGCAATTGTACAAGGAGTCCCATCTGTCAATTGTGTTTTTATAATGCTAAAATTGTCATTAAAAATTAATAGACAGACAGTTCTTTAGCACATAAAAAGACATGTATGTAAATTACAAAACAATATTCACATAATGACTCATAGAAACAAATGAAGGCAGACTGTTAATAAAGGTCTGATAGCACTGTGGGGACTGAGAGCCTACATCAACAGCTCACATGGGAAATTTAGTTTAATGTAGATTTCAACAGCAATGATTCTATTGCAACAACATAGTCATGTTACAGGCATCAACAATGCTTATTACAGATTCTCTGTGTTAAAGGGCCAGTGTGCGAAATGTATTTATCCCACAGAAGGGACATTTGCATTGTTGCAGCAGCAATCCATGTAGGTGTATTCGTGATATCATTGGTCATATAAGTGATGGGTCGGCTACATGAGCAGTCCTCAGTCCCCTTGAGTGAGGATGGACTCTAACCCAGCTCTGCTCTCCAGCCTCGTAATAAGGTGTCAAACCACCAATAAGGTGTCAAACCACAGTAGTCGACCGAGCAGCATCGAGCTTCTCAGTCTGTCCCGACCTGCCGGGTACTGTTGCTGAAGCTGAGGTAGCAGATGGGGCCTTGTGCAGACCTCTGTCCTCCATATCTGCTGAATTCAACTGATTCGGAAACAATGCTGTCTCCGAGTGTAGGAGATGATTTTTAGCATAATGAATAATATTATGCTGAAGTTGTGTAAATGTAAATAAAACCACTACAACTGTAGTTGTCATATTAATGCATGTGGAGATGTCAAATCTCCATGTGCTCACAAGATGCAACAAGTCCTGCTCAGAGCCGTTTTAGTATCTCCAACTCTAGCATTGAGGATTGATTCGACTTGACCAAAGGGCACCATGTGGCCGCTGTCTGCCTCCGCCTCTTGTCGTCTCAGCCAACACTCGGGCTGATTAGCGGAGTATGACGATTACTATAGCGCGCCATTGGCCGGCGGGTCCATGTGGGATGGATGGTGTCAGGGGATGCATTTGCTCTGGCACGATGGCCGGACAGGAGTTTGCCGCAGGCTTGTTTTCTTGATGATGCAAGGAACTTGGAGAGCGAGGAGGGTTCAGAGTGAGGAGGTTTCTGTCGAGCAGGAGATATGAAAGTGAAGTTTTAAAGTGTTGGAAATGTGAGATTTGTAGGGATAACCAAGAAAGATTTTTTAAGGACTAATTTCTTCAAGAGAGGCCTGTTGCATATGTGTTTTGTTTTTAGTGAATGACCACATCTTTGCAGACAATGATATTGGGAAAATTAAAATAGACTTAATGGGAAATAGAAGGATTAACTTGGTTTATCGGAGTTGGAAATTTACATATGCATACATTAGATAACTTAAATATTCAGTGCATGAGATTTGCTCACACCTAGTACTGATATTGCATATTGCAGCAAATCTCATCTCATATCCCTTTACAAGCATTATTGAGATATTATAGTGGCTCTCGTATAAGTCAAAAATACTAAAATCTTTATTGTCAGCATTTAGTGTGTCCATTTCTGCATCTTATTACATTTATTACGATTACGTAAACATGGCAGCCATCATCAGGGAGCACCTAAGTGTCTTTAAGGTCTTTATACTCATTATAACTGCCATTCTACTACAATACCGTCACACAAAATAAGACGTAAACACATTCACTTTTAGGTTTGTGTAGCTGTTATTGTGGAAAAATGTAAATTCCATTCATTTTGGACACCCTAACTAAAAGCACATACTTTAATATACACCACATGTGACCTCTCTCCTTTACTTGGACCTCAGATGATGTATTCACCTCACAAAGACCAGACAGTGGTCTCCAATATGAGCACTGGTCTTGACAAAGTCAGTGTAAATACTGAATAAGGTCCAGAAGAGGGGACGTAAACAAGTATACACACACACAGACACACACACTTTGCTCAAAGACAAGTTGTAATATCCGAGTTTCCACATTCACTCTGACAATCATTTCCATAAAATAAGCCATCCCAAGGCCAGGCTTACGTAATCTGAGTGAATTTATGAACTTTTCCCATATATGGTGCTGAATATTCAGGGGTATACCAAAAAAAACAAAGACAAAATAAATGTATGCACATTAATACAAATCAGAATCCACCGCTCAAAAACAATCGCACAGAATGCAAATCATTAAGGTGACCTTGCTTGGTGGGAAATGAGAAGAGAGCTGTATCACATCGCTGTCAACAGAATTGATAGGAAAAAAAAAATCCCCGGAGGAAACCAGAACATCTCAATTCCACCTCCCCTCTCCTGCAGGGTGGCAGAAAAAAGAGAAAAAGTTTTGAGATGTTGCCAAGCATGAAAGATTGTGAGCTTCTGGTTATTGACATGTTTTAATGCAACAGTGTTTCCTTCCAGTCAAGCAGGTATTATCTGCATAGTGAAGCAGTGTGCTGTGTTATTTTTTTAACAAAGGCTGTGGAGACAATATGAGAGTGTTGTCCGTCGTCTGTGAATAATGGATGAAGGTGTGAAAAGAAAGGTGACATGGGGAGTGGGTGTATTCATGCATGGTGTGTTCCTGGAGATGGAGGAACATGCATAGCAGCAGCACACACACATACACATACACAATATGTTTTTAGATGTGGCCTAGAAGAATGGCGGTGAACTTCCTTCTTTTTTTTTTATTCCTGAGATGAAAGTAAAAAATGTCCTACTTAAATTATGCAGTAGCAATGTCAAAGCAGCCGACGATGAATCTGAAAAACAACAAATGTGACACAATGGCGAACCTGTGCTCAAATATATAAAATCTCGCTCCAAGTTTAAACATGTTTACATATCTGCAGGAAGGTCTTCTTTTCCCCTTTGATGGTATGTTGAACTAACAGAAAATATCTCTGTATAGTGGACTTTTGACTTATATACCAAGCATGCCCTTAGAAGAAGGCTGAGCTTATACATCTCTGTCTGTCTCTCGGTCCATCAGTTTGATAGCCAGATGGATTTTG